>JAKGSA010000288.1:314743-373904 GCA_033558755.1 Philaethria dido
TACTGTTTACATTGTAATTCGAATAGTATAAATAACGTATGATTGTTGGTTTTGACTCCCATTTTAAAAACATATCGATGTTTATTTGTAGTTGTTTCCTGCAAGTGTTTTTATTGTACCTTTGTTGTACATATCACTATGTACTACACCAATCAGCGCCTTTGCAAACTACGGAATTATTAGAAGAATATTTTCATATGACGAAACTACTTGACGGAATCGAAGTTTTCATTTTTTTGTGCTAATAGTATAGCAAATTAAGTATTCAGTCAAAGCAAAGGCTTCAGATCTGCATATTCAATAAAAATGTTAAATACTCGACAGATGCCGGCACAGAACTAAGTAAAAGCTCATTAAGTACAATAAGAAGACAGCACATTGCGAGTCAGAGCTAGAGATCCAGAAAAAACCTGTGTTAAGATACACTTTCCATTCAA
This sequence comes from Philaethria dido, assembly GCA_033558755.1. Taxonomy (NCBI): domain Eukaryota; kingdom Metazoa; phylum Arthropoda; class Insecta; order Lepidoptera; family Nymphalidae; genus Philaethria; species Philaethria dido. Next base: position 315,181 of record JAKGSA010000288.1, read on the forward strand.
ATCAGAGATGTTACTTGTTGAGTGGCGAAACTCAACGCCGCAGTTTGTTTTACTAACGCAAGACAATAATTTCAAGTGGATATCGAACCCGCAATCATCGTTTATAAGTAACTTAGCGTTGTATTTGATTTCTCGTTATATTCCGCGTCTTTATTTGCTGGTTTTTTTTAATTTTAGGTTTATAAAACCTAAAATTTCATGCCTTCATTCGACGGAATTGTTATAAGAGAACGGAGTGTCTTAACACTAGGTTTTCAGGTTCCCTCGGCCTACCCTATCCCGCATATAGCGATATGCGGGATACAGCGTGAAGTTAAAAAAAAATCATGTTATCCCGCTTTTATTAGAATTTCGCGAAATTCGCTCTTAATACTTCCCTACACTTCCCAAGAAGACTAAATACCAAATTTAATATTTATATGGCCAGTTGTTATACCTGTACGCTGTTTGCCGGACACTCAGTAAAGCTAACGTTCTATATATACAGATTATGGATATAAAGTGCACTATACTTTCCACAAAGTCAAGGCCAAATATTTAAGCTATAAATTAAAAAAAAACCCAAGTGATAAATGAGTGCATCGGTAATATGCATGCATGTCTTGTTCTTTTTGTGCACGCGGAGACATTTAGTGTAAATGATGCAATTATGTTTGCGGACGCTGAGGTCATCGAATGTCCTAGCACAATAATATGGTGACTTGGAAAACTATGAACTTAACTGATTTTGTGTGTGTATATTTTTTGTATATATTATACCTCTTACATTTTTTTTAACTTCAAGCTGTAACCCGCATATAGCAGGGTAGGCAGAGGGAACCTGAGAACCTAGTGTTAAGACACTCCATTCTCTTTCAACAATTCCGTTCCCCACTTTCCGCCGAATTGAGGCATTGCGTGTTGAGTGGCGGAACTCAACGCTGCGCTTTGCCTTGTTACCAAACCCAAGAAATGAAATTACTAAATTTTACATTTCCTGGAGAGGGAATTGAACCCACAACCTGTCGCGTTTACAGGCGCACGCTTGTGCCTCTGCGCCACGACAGGCGCACAGGCTCTTACATTATGCTTTCTATCAATGCCTGTTGCCGCATATTGTTTTATTGGGTGAACAAATTTTGATATATTTTTTTAAATGATAGCTAGAATTTCTGATGTGGTCTATTTTAAATCTAGTATTTTAATATGATGAGTAGTTTTTAAGTTATACGTATTAATCGACTTTTGAGTGCTTTTTAAGTATGTTTTTTTTGTTATAATCTCGATTATATTATTGAAAAAATATATATGTAAGTCAATTTATCAACCTATTAACGCCTGGTTTGGATATAATTATTTAAAAATTAAATTACATATATGTACATATATAAATCTTTTAGGCTACCATAGCGCAATTGGCAAGGCCGATTCCCACTCGAAGAAAAAGTCAAATTCAAATTATTTTCATTTCTCCGCTCTGGTAAGTGGAAACACGGCGTTAAGTTACGCTATCCAACACATAATATCTCAAATTCGAACTGAAAGTAAAGAACGGAATGTCTTAACACAAGGTTCTTTCTAACTACCCAGCTATACTCGTACGTGAAAAAACATGCAACTGTAAAAAACACATATATATATCTTTTTACATATTAAAATGGTACGTTCCTATAACAAAACTGTAGGACTCTATTGTCTCAAGAGCATGTAATTGCTAGCTCACTACACTGAATGATGAAATGCGGGTATTTTTTGAGTGGTCTGATAGAAATGAGACGTGAGGGTGGCCGAACTAATATTACTATATATTTGTTTTACATACGAGACGAGCCATGCGAATTTTTACATAGGAAACCATATGTTTGTAGGATCTTTTCAGTGTGTGATGATATGATATAAGATATACATATAACGCAATGCCTCAATTCGGCGGAGAGTGGGGAACGGAGTGTCTTAACACTAAGTTCCCTCTGCCTACACTACTATATGCGGGATACAGCGTAAAGCTATGTATGTATGTATTATATATACAAATAATAAATATTAGACGAAAATTATATGTTTAGGCGATTTTAATACAACTTTATGTGTTATGAATTATCATAACATAATATTAATTGGTGAGTAACACACAAGGCATACCTGAAATGACTGGGCGAAGATCGATGAAATTTAGCATGTAAGTTACTTAGTAAAAATAAGGGTAAAAGACAGTTTTCGAAAATTTACATTGGGATATTTAAGTATGTAATTTTTAGATTCTTAGTTATTATATTTTTTATGTGACATTTTTATGATGTATTTTGTTATGTTTCTTTTTTTAATTTGGTTAAGTACATACATACATAGCTTCACGCTGTATCCCGCATATATCAGGGTAGGCAGAGGGAACCTAGTGTTAAGAACCTCCGTTCCCCGCTTTCCGCCGAATTTAGGCAACACGTGCTGAGTGGCGAAACTTGCTTTGGTTAAGTAAAGATAGGTTTTTGGTTAAGCTCGGACAGGGGAGACGAATATATACTTGGGTTGTAACCTGGGAACCGCATGATCCATGGAATGCTAAATTTTTTCTCTAATGCTATTCGATTACATTATAAAATTAATTTTCAATTATCATATTTTTTTATTTAAGTCTAATTTCTTGGTATACGAAGTGGCACAATACATATTCATTAGGACCTACGAAAGATCAAACTTAGAAGGACGCGTCGAGGTCGACCGCTGCAAATCTATTCGATTGCACCCACAACCGACTACACTACATATACATACATACATATATCCTTATGTATTTCAATGTCATTACTACTAAATTCTTAACAATGTTACCGTTTAAAAATTTTAAAAAATTGCTAGGATCTTAGTCCAAATACAAGGGTCGTGAGTTTAAACTCCAAAAAAAAAATACTCATATCATGTTTATGGGTTCGACCCCCATTTGACTGGACGATTATATTCAAAATAATTTTCAAATTTCATGTCTTTACTTTGGAAAAACAAAGCGTGGCGTTGAGTTCCGCTATTCAATTTACGTACGTCAATTTTGGACTGAAATTGGAGAACGGAGTGTATTCAGAAAAAAATGTGATTTTAGAACAAATTTCAGCAAAATTGAGTATAAGGACCCTACTAGTCCTTAACCTTTATGTTTATACTGGCTGGTTACAAGTCTATGGCTGAAAAGTTGACAAATACTTTTAAAAGTACAACAAAAAAATAATTTAATGTAATTTTATTTTTAACCAATTGTCTAGTAGGTTCAGTTTCGTTATCCCGTTAATTGTTAAATTTTACATGAAAGTAAAATTTATGATGAAATAACCCTCAGAAGTCACAGCATATATAAGTTAAACAAATGTTTTGAAAAATCACAGCATTCTTTTGTCATAGAGGCCATCGCAGTATTTGGAAAACTCATTTATTGTGAATTCGATCTCGACTCAAATTAATTAAGTTATTTAAATTAATTTAATTTTTTCGAAAAGACAAAGCCCAACGTTGGATTCCGCTTTCCAACACACAATGTCTCGAAAATTAGAAAATGGAATATCTTAACACTAGGGAGAGACAAGAGTGAAGGTGCTTATACTGTAACATTTTATTTTACAATTATTTGTTTTTTTTCCTTCACTTTTCTGTCTATCTATAACATCACGCTGTATCCCGTATATAGTAGAGTAAACAGAGGGATCCTGAGAAGCTAGTGTTAATATTTTCATTTCCTGGCGTGGGAATCGAACTCACAACCTATCGCGTTTTCAGTCACACCCTTGTGCCTCTTCGCCAAGACAAGCCACGACAGGTCTATTTATTTACGTAACTAAAAAGCATGCTTTAGAGCTATATAGAGTCACTATACGGTATTCTATGCCTAAACCATGATTTAGTTCAGGTAGGTTTATTCGAATATTTAAAATTAGCATATTAATTACTTCGATGATGTTATCGCTTGAACGCGTATTTGACAAATGACTAATGACTAAACTCTTCATGCAAATGAACTTGCTGTAAAAGGTAATTCTTATCTTTATTCAATTAATTAATAAGACAACACTTAGAATAAAATAAAGGGAAATAATATTTATATATATTTTGATGACATAATTTTATATCTGACTATATACTTATTCTTATATTATGATTTTTTTTAACTTCACGCTGTATCCCGCATACAACACGGTAGGCAGAGGGAACCAGAGAAACTAGTGTTACACTCCGTTCTCTTTATTATTATATTATGGTTTAATTACACAAAATCTGTATAAAGTATAACGTATATATGTGTTATTCTGATAAATGATAATAATGAATTAATTCATTGAACTATATCATGAGAACGGAGTGTCTTAACACTAGGTTCTCTGGTTCCCTCTGCCTACCCTGCTATATGCGGGATACAGCGTGAAGTTAAAAAAAAAATTATATCAAGCTGTTTATTTCAAAACTTCATCTAGATTGGTTCAGCCAGTTTTGTGTAAAAGAGTAACAAACGTGTATCTATCCACCCTCATACTAGGTGTAACCTAGTTAACAAAACAATGTATGCCTACATAGTCATAAATGCTTTAATAAATGTGTGTACATTTTTCATTGTAAAATTATAAACAGCACTATGTTTTTGCACGCAATTTCACAACACAACGAGCGATTAATTACACAATGTATGTTGAAATTTATTGATATTTATTTATGTTCTTTTCCCACTTATAGTACAGTAGGCGGAGAGAAAATAGAGTTAATACATTCCATTCTCCACTTTTAGCCAATTTCGTCACTTAGCAAGTGCACACCGCGCTTCTACTTATCAGTTTTAGGAAATTAAAAGACATTACTAAATAATTTAAACGCCTGTCGTGACGCAGAGGCACAAGCGTACGACTATAAACGCTACTGGTTGTGGGTTCGATTCCCACTTCAGGAAATGACAATATTAAATAATATTTAGTATTTTCATTTACTCGCTCTGGTAACAAGGCAAAGCGCGGCGTTGAGTTCCTCTACTCAGCTAGCAATGCCTTAATTCAGCGGAAAGTGTAAATGAAAAGAGAACGGAACCCTTCTATATGCGGGATACAGCGTGAAGTTAAAAAAAATTACTTGTGTAAAAATCGAATCGACAACCATCATTACATTCAGACACTCTCCCATCGCGGCATAATAGTCTCGTATATACACGGCAAAGAAAAAATGCTAGCAAATAAGTTTTTTTCCAGGGTCAGATAAAGACCTAAAGACCTAAGTGTAGACAAATGTGGTTACAAGTCGCCTCGCAGTCAGCGTGACCGAGTCGAACCGCGATCATATATTAAACTTCGCGGGAACATAGATTAATGCATCAAATGCAATGAGAGGCTCCAGTGAGAGCGTAATACATTCTTTTAACAATTTTTTTTAGCTTTTCGCTTATTTTCACAGAGCTAGGTAGGCAGAGGGAACCAGAGAACCTAATGTTTAGACAGTCCATTCTCTTTTATCATTTCCGTTTCCCACTTTCTGCTGAATTGATTACAATATATTTTTTATCAGTACGCCGCTGTTTTCAATATTTCACGCATAGCAAGGCAGTTAAACACTACATTCTCCGCTTAAAGCCAAAAATCGAGAAATTATATGTTGGATGGCAGAATTCAACAACGCGTTATTACTTACCAGAGCGTAGAAATTTAAATAATTTATATATAATTGCCTCGACTGGAAATCGAACCTACAGCTAATCACATTTACAGTCAGACACTATTCTACTGCGCCACGATGGTCTTAATAATATATATTGTGTTTAATTAAAGAGATCTATATTTTCAACAGATTTATTCAATTTTTAAAAGTAATATTTAAATATTTATATTCATAGCTTCACGCTGTATCCCGCATATAGCAGGATAAGCAGAGGAAACCTAGTGTTAAGACATTCTGTTTTGCACTTTCCACCGAATTGAGGCATTGTGTCCTGTGTGGCGGAACCCAACGCCGCGCTTTGCCTTGTTACCAAACCCAGGAAATGAAAAATTCAATTTCCTGGAGTGGGAATCAAACCCACAACCTGTCGCGTTTACAGTCGCACGCTTGTGCCTCTGGGCCACGACAGGTACTTTTTTAAAAATATTTAATTATTTAAAACTTTTACCTCTGTAACTGCGTACGTACACTAATCCACTCGTCCCTCCCATCGTGCTGCACTGAAGTAGATGGATTACATCTTGAGCATCGATCCTTTAAATATAACTACTATAGATACTACTACTATTATAATACTTATAACCATTACTTTAAACGTCAATTATGTAATTGATCATTTTTTTATTAAAAAAAACTGTTTCTCTGTTTTCTCTAAATAATGTGGGTAGTTCAGAGAGAGCCAAGTGTCAAGACACTCCGTTTTGCACTTTCACCCCGTTTTCTTCTTTTAACACGTATTGTTAGTGACATTGCGTGATAAGTGGCGCAACTCAACGCTGCGCTTGTCTTATTAGAGGGGAGAAATAACAATAATTAAAACATGATGAGACCCTACTTTGGAAACGGAGTGTCTTAACACTAGGTTCTCTGGTTCCCTTTGCCTACCCTGCTATATGCGGGATATAGCGTCAAGCTAAAAACAATGATCGGACCCCCGAAGAATCGAACTCACAACCAATCGCGTCTATGGTCCATTGTTCAATAATTTTATACATATGTACATATATCGAGTTTTTAAATATTATACCCTTATAGTATTTTAATAATTTTCACTCTACGTATAAGTTTATTAGATATTAATTTTAGTTAACTTTGAAATGCACTTGTGATGATATCACTTTACATAATGTAGTAAGAATAGCTTTAATTCTCATAATACAAAGTAAGACAGCTTCACGTTTCACTCTTTTTTCCTCATAGGATGGTGGCCTAGTGTCAAAACCCTCCGCTCTCCACTAAGCTAGACTATATTTTTAGTTTAGAAATATGAATAGACATATATTTGATGAGATTTCAAAAATAGATTAGTAAATTACGGCGTCCAATTTCAAATATTGTAGAGAAAAAGATTGTTGCACTCAGTATTAACACTTGCTTCGGAAATTCAATTCGAATTTGTGCCTCCAAACTAAAATAAACCTTAACGCCCAAAAATAGAGCTCAAATTTCTTTAACAAAAATCTAACATGCATTCTTTGTAAGTCGCTGAATCATTTCAGTGACGGACAGAGAGAAAAAACTCAACTACCATATTTTTCGTAGATAAAAACGAGATAGATAACATTTTGTGGTTACATCTTTCAAATTGTTGGCTAATGCAACGCGTCTGGACCGTGACGAAGATGGATGGCTTCTCTTTAGCAGTTGAATGAGATGACTGAGAAAGGATAAAGGATAATTAACTTGAAAATTAGACCTAAGTTTAGAACCGTTTGATTAATCGAATATAAATCTAAGATTGCATGTGGATTGTGGCCTGGTCTTAGCCTGGTCTGGGTAGACGTGGCAGGTATACCTTGACGTGCTGTGGAAATTGTAGAGGCATTCGTTTCGCATTTATAAATGTATTTGCTATTTATAGAATGATTCTATTCTGGATAAGATGTAGAGGAGTGTATTAGTATTAATTTATTTAAAAAATATACTTACCTACCTAACTTCACGCTATCCCTAGCGGGGTAGTCAGAGAAAACGGAGCGCCAAGCACTACTGTCCCTGCATACCTCTTTCGCCTCGTCCACAGTCATTAACCTCTTCATGCATGCTCTCTGGGGGGTCCTCATGCTTTTTACGTGACCTTCCTCCAGTATCATTGATACTGTGTCCTCGAAGGTCAACCGAGGTCTCCCCCTACTTCTCCTGCCGCTTACGTTTGCTTCATATATCTTTCTCACCATAATTTAAAAAATATTTTATTACATATTTAGAAACATCTAGTGTCGGCAGTGTGAGCAGAAAAAACATAGAGTCAAGTCACTCCGTTCCTCATTTTCATTTTGAATTTGAGACATTACGTGTTGCTCAGTCACCGATGCGCTTTATTATACCGGAGCGGGGAATAAAAGTAATTTAAATTTCTTCAAGTGGGAATCGAACCCATACCAATCGTGTTTACACTCAGACGCTGCTATTTTAAATTTCGTTATCTGCATCATATTATAAGTATATAAGTTATTAATCTAAAAAGCATGAGATATGGAACTAACTTAATATTTACCATATTTTATTGACATAAACAATCTTTGAAATGTTGAAATAGAATGTACTCGTATATCAGATATTCAATCTTCAATCTGTATATTTGTATGTCTATGTATTTTTTTAGCTTCACTCTGTATCCCGCACATAGCAGGACAGAGTAAACTAGAGAACCTAGTGTTAAGACACTCCGTTCCTCACTTTCCGCCGAATTGAGACATTGCGTGCTGAGTGGCGGAACTCAACGCCGCACTTTGCCTTGTTGCCAGAGCGATTGACTATATCTTTCTCTGTATATTACTCTGGTATTTTCTAGTATTTTCGTATATCTTTTCTCTCAACTCAACATAATAGGTGTTAAATCAACACACTTTTATATACCTACTAAAATATAACTATTCAGAAGCACTAAAGTTTTTATTTGCTTTATTTTAGAATCTGCATATCTTTTATTTTTATTTAATTGCGATAATTATATCATAAAGCGCATTTGGTTCTAGATGACTGCGAACTAAAGTATGTGAAATATAGTTAAATGGGTTAAAATAATTTCTTATCTAGTTTTATTAAATACGTTAACAGTACTGGTTATTATGGCAGTGGTCACAAGTTCAATTGAGGTTAAGGTTAAAGAAATAAAAACTTCTTTTTTTTACTTTATCGAATTTTTTGGCCATTTGACTTTTGATGCCTGTCGTGGCGCAGAAGCACAAGCGTGCAACTTTAAGCGCAACAGGTTGTGGGTTCGATTCCCCCTCCAGGAAATGAATATATAAAGAAACATTTAGTACTTTTATTTCCTCGCTCTGGTAACAAGGCAAAGCACGGCGTTGAGTTTAATTACTCAGCACGTAATGCCTTAATTCGGTAGAAAGTACGGAACGGAAATCCGGAACGGAGTGTCTTAACACTAGTTTCTCTAGATCCCTCTACCTACCCTGCTATGTACGGGATACAGCGTAAAATTTTAAAAAAATATTGTTTTTTAATAAATTCTCACTGATTTTTCAAATCTTTTAAGAAAAGTGTTCTGTGCTATTTAATTTAAATGATAAAGATCAAGCAAGCATCTATAAAAACTTCTGTTTGTAACTTAACACTAGCGTCTGCTGGCTTCGCCGGCGTCTAAATAAAAACAATCCTTATAAATTATATAGTTTATGTTATTCTGTATTTTTGCTTTACTACTGTAAAGTGTAATTTAAATTCGTTCAGTACTTTTTACGTGTTGTATTATAGTAACAAATATCCGTCCATTCTCACGATTATTTGCATTTATAATATTAATAGAATAAGTATTTTTTTTAGCTTTATACTGTATCCCGCACATAGCAGGGTAAGCAGAATGAACCTGAGAACCTAGTATTAAGACACTCCGTTCTCTTCCAACATTTCCGTACGCTACTTTCCGCCGGATTGAGGCATTACGTGCTGAGTGGCGGAACTCAACTCGGAATTGAACCCACAACTGTCGCGGTTACAGTCGCACGCTTGTGCCTCTGCGCAAAAGAAAAAGTAGAATTTCTTATAATTAAATTAAATATACTTTGCCAGTTATTTAAATAAAGCAATAGAACAAGTTAAAGGTGTAAAACACCACCACCCTCACCACGTTTAGTTCCATCACTCGCAATTTCTCGAATTTGGGCGAAAAGTGGAAAACATAGTGTTTAGACACTACGTTCTCTCTGAATACAGGAAAAAACGTAAACCTGATAACGTAAATATAAAGCTGCTAAATATACATACAATAATTATTTTTTTTAAATAACAGTTAACATAATAATCATCTTAACCACAATACCGTCAAAACATTAACACGTCCATTAATCTAATTAAATTGATAAGGTTTTTGGAAAATGACTTGATTAGGACGCGTTGCTGGCATCGCATGGCAAGTGGAAATATTCTAATACGTATGTGAACTCGTGAACACGGCAAGAAGACAAAAAGTTGAAAGAAAGCGAGACGGTAGAGATATTGGTCCAAGTTAAAGAAGTTATGAAGGAAAAAATTGTCAGGTTTAGATTTTGAAAGGAAATTACGGTTATTGACTTAGTTATATGACAAAATAATTTAAATATTAACAAAAAAAATAAGCGATTTCAAATAAAAAGTGCGAAAGTATTACGAATAACTCAAAAACTACTAATCAGATCTTAACTAAATTTAAATGGGACATCAGAAGCACTAGCTATTACATAAAAAAGGATAAATCAAAATTGGTTCACCTAGAAAAAAGTTTGGCACACACATAAAACAAATCTGTTGAAAAAACTTCCTTCTTTATTTGAAGTCGGTTCATAATATTATAATATTTAAAATGCTGATATTATTCGTATATCGATACATTATGAACAATATGTGTTCTTATTTAAGTAAATATATATATATATATATATATATATATATATATATATTAATCTAAAGAGGCTGGCTAACTGAACTATAACCTAAAATATTTTTTAATTGTGTAACGCCTGTCGTGGCGCGATAAACTCGACTATAAACGCAACAGGTTGTGGGTTCGATTCCCACTCCAGGAAATAGAATTTTTCATTTCCTGGGTTCGGTAACAAGGTAAAGCGGGGCGTTGAATTCCGCCGCTCAGCACGCAATGCCTCAATTCGGCGGAAAGTGTGGAACGGAGTGTCTTAACACTAGGTTCCCTCTACCTACTCTGCTATATGCGGGATACAGCGTGAAGCTATCAATTGTGTAAAAGAGTCGAAAATTCAACTGAATCTATATTTTTTAGAGTATAAAAACATAGCTATAATATTACAGTACAAATACAAGTTTCATTAAAAAAAAGTAAATTTGTAAATGATAGCACTCCAAAGGTTTCATATGATTTTGTATTCTCTTTTGGGGCTCTCCTGGTCGGGTTCATTGAACAAGCAGTACTCGTAACTTTAAACAAGCTGAAAACGAAAGTGATCCCCTCCCTTGATGACTCTCCTTTTCAACCTCAAATGCGGAATATAATATAAATAAATATCATATTTTCTATTATTTCTAAAACTTTAAAAGGAACAACAACTATTGCAAAATTAATATTTTGCAATACCTTTAACATGGCTATTCCTCCTTAATTAAAACCATTGTGGCGCAGTGGAACTCCAATTCAATTCCTACCCGAGGAAAAAGATTATATTTAAATTATTTTTATTGGCTCTAGTTTTAAAAGTAAATTAAAATAAATAACTTAGTTTTTTTTCAAGATAAAACGCGGTGTTTAGATCTGCCACTCAACACGCAGTATATAATCTCGAGTTCAACACAAAGAGTGGAGAATGGAATCACTTAACACTAGGCTCTCTCTGACAATTGAATCGGTGAGTGCAGAAACAACGTAAGTCCGGATTTTTAAATTTTGCAGTTTAAATCGATAACGATGTTTAACATTTTTTGTGACTTACGTTGTTTCTGCACTCACCGTTTCAATTCTGCCATGTAGAAAAAAGTGTCAGGCTGCAAAAAAACACTACCTTCTACAAAGGCTGTCGATTCATTTTCGACTGTTGCCCCTCAAAGTTTCACACCTCACTGTGAATACACAATTCAAGTAAAAAGTATCCTTCAGTATACTTATGTGTCAATATATTTGTTTAGTTTCTTTTTTAAAATAAATATTGGTTACAAAATCATTTTTTTAATTCAGTTTACAAAAGAAAGATAGGTTACCAATTCGACTGAATTTTTTATGTGTGCTGCATAACTTTTTATTGGGTGAACCAATTTTGATAAGCTTATTTTAATTTGAAATTTAATTGACTTTTCAAGATGACATTTCAGACATTTTTTAGTAGTACGTGGTAATATGTTTTTATAATTCAACGTACAAATAAAGCAACCTTAATGCCTATTAAATGACACTAATTTAACCGGATTAATCGGATTAATATTTTAGTATACGGAAATACATTTTTGGAAACCCGACGTTTCGATTACTCTACAGTAGTCATATAGTAGTAGTTTCATTTAATATGAGTAAGAATCGCGAAAATCAAAGAGTTCATAGCCTCTTAATATTTAATTGTAAGTCGACTTATCAATCTACTCACGCCTGGTACAGATTTATAAGATTTTTCCTTATTTAAATAGACAAAGTTTGCAAAATATCTAAACGGAATGTGAAGAAATAAGTAACGAAATATGTAACTTAAGAAATATTAAATAAATTTATCGGAAATTCATTTGCCATCGTGGCGCACTAGGATAGAATCTAACTATATACGCAATCGGTTGTGGGTTCGATACTCACTCGCGGGAATGAACATTTATTATTAATATTTCTCCGATCTTGTAAAAGAAACAAAGTTGACTTCCGCCACTATACACACAATGTCTATGCAATATGAAGATATACAAAAAATAAGGACTTTCGACATACGTATGGCTTAGTGGTCACGCTTGGAAGACTCCCAAGAGGCTCGAGTTCAAGTCCTGCTACTATACATTTTTAAAAACACAAGCTACATTACTCTAAAATTTAATCAAAATCAGTTCAGCAATACCTTAAAAAACATCCATTCATACTCACTTTCGCATACGCATTTATAATATTATTAAGACTACAGCATAATAGATATTTTATCATAACGCCATAATGAACAAGCCTGTCTGTAGAAGCTTACATACTGACCGGTTTTTACCTGCACTATCTACATACCTGCGGAATGTCCTTTTCAATACTTATAATTTATAACTTCAAATTTTATATTGATAACTTATTATTATTCTATATTGAATTTAATTTTGATAACAGGAAAAGAATAATATTTTGGTGGTATGTTTAGAATATTGTTCTTGTGTATATGTTTGTTATGGTTTTTATAAAAATTGCATAAAATCTATTTATAGTAATGTTTATGGTGAAACTTGTAATTGATTACATTGTATTAGCAGGCTGTTGGTGCACAGTGGGACAGTGTGTGTGGAAACGCTATGGTTGTGAGTTCGATTTCCATTCCAATTGATGATTATTTTTAAATTCTTTTCGTTTCCCCGCTCTTGTAAGACAAAAGGCAGTGTTAAATTGCAATATTTAACAAGTATTGTATAGGTTTCGGATGCTTAGTGAAGAACGAATAGTTATGAGATTACGTTTTCCCTAACTACTCTCCTTTGCAGTAAAAAACGTGAAGTTAAAAAAAAGATTAACTGTAAATTAAAAGCTTATATGTAAACACATATAAGCTATGATATAATTAAGTCTATTTAATTATCAACATTAACCCAAACCCTCTCATGGTATAATATTTAGAATTTCTATATTCTAACTTAATTTTATAGCGGGATAGTCAGAGAGAATGGAGCGCCTAACGTTACTGTACTTTAGATCAAGAAAATGAAAGTAAGCATTTCAATCATGATAATATTATACGCGAAAGTTTAATAATACTTACTTACTTACTTACTTCACGCTTTATCCCTAGGGGGGTAGTCAGAGAGAACGGAGCGCCAAACGCTACGGTCCCTGAATACCTCTTTCGCCTCGTCACAGTCATTAACCTCTTCATGCATGGCCTCCGAGGGGTCCTCATGCTTTTTACGTGACCTTCCTCCAGTATCATTGATACTGTGTTCTCAAAGGTCAACCGAGGTCTCCCCTTACCTCTCTTACCGCTCACCTTTGCTTCATATATCTTTCGCACCATTCTTTCATCACTCATCCTCCCGATCCTCCTCCCGACGTGTCGGGTGACGTGTGTTAATAATAGACGGATAAATTTACGATTTTTTGTTACTTATTTAAGAATCTACTGAACTGATCTAAATGAAGCTTTACAGCCATATAGGTCATACATCAGAATTATACAGGCAATTATATTACAATTTATAAAGGTTGTATATAATCAGGTCATAATATATGATAAATATCTAGTCTTTATCTATATATATAAAAGCAACTTTACACTTAATTTATTTCCGTAGGTTAGTCAGAGCCCAGTGTCAAGACACTCCGCTCGCCGCGTCCGCTCAAATTCGAGATATTACGTGTTAAGTGGCGGAACTCAACGCCGCGCTTTGTCTCATTGGAGAAATGAAAAATTACTTTATATATAAAAGTCCCTAAAGTAGAAATCGAACCCACAACAAATACTGTTTACAGTTCCACTGTGCTATGATGGCCTTATCATACATATTTTCTGAATATTTTTAACAGTTATACGTATTTTATATTTTTTTAATACATTTATTTCTTTATACTTGCACCACGCGCTAGATAGGACGGACTGGGCGTCCTTGCGGCCACTCTCGGTTTCATCTCCGTAGCTTATCAATAGAGCAGAGCTTTCTAAGACCTACAACGTGCTACAAGCTAATATTATATATGAAAGCTTATGTACAAAAGAGTTTTTTGTTAATCATTTTTTTTATTATTATTGTTTTTTCAGAAAATTGATATATTTCAATTAAATTGAATTTATTTGTAATAACGTACATTCGTAATATATTATTATATCTAAATGCTATTGTTTCGCAGTGTTAGTGATTCCAAATGACACTCTAGAAATATTTAAAGTATACCAACTTTTAGTAACCAATAAAAATATCAACAACCTTTTTTTTAATAAGGTAGATGGAACTATAGGATATTTTTTTTATAATGGAGATGGAGATAGAACCTAAAGTTAAAACAATCCATTCTCTATTTACGAGTCATAAGACAGAAACCCGACGTGGTTTGTCTTGCTAGTACGAAAATACCATTTCCGTTTCACTTCTTTTTTCGTTCTTCGACCTCACAACCATTGCGTTTGGACAGTCTCACTGTACCACGATGGCGTCTAACGAGAAGATAAACTCCTTAACATTCTAGCGTCTCATGGATTCATCCTGCGGGTGTTAAGCCCGTCGGGTTCCAAAAATAGGACCTTAGAGCACAGCCTGAATCTTGCGTACCAAGCTAGGCTTATAGGATTCCTTTAAAAAACAGTAACACTCGCCTCCACCATTCGAGCTTTTCTCTACCTAACCAAATTTGAAAAGATCCTACTACTGCCTTCGAAAAAATAATAAATATTTTTAATAGAAATTCCAATAATTTACAAATATATCGTAAAATTAATATTAAAGCTACACATAATTCAATTTGTCTTTAATATTTTTTAATAGAAGAAATATTTTAAAATAGATAGATGTAAACATAAAAATTCTTTTGAATATGTAATCGTACGATATCGATATTTAGACATGACGTGCTTACAAAAAATGTTTTTAGACAAACAATATTGAAATAAAAATTGAGATCTATAATTAATTAAAATTTTAAGAAGCAAGAATACCGACTGCATTACATGCACAAAAAAGTGAAACTATTACGAATATCTCAATAACCACTTGTCAGATTTAGACTTAATTTAAATGGCTACATCAGAAGTACTAGCTATCATATTGAAAAAAGAATCATTAAAATCGGTTTACCCAATATAAAGTTATGCAGTAACACACACAACAGAAAAATCAATCGAATTGAGAACCTCTTCTTTTTTTGTATATATATAATACTTACATATTTATAATAATTTTAATCTAACAAAAACATATATTATATTATCTATTCTCACATATCGTTTCACTAAGTATACAACAGAACGGAGGAGCTAGACCGGGCGTCCTTGTAACCACTCTCGTTTTCTATCTGCTCTATCTGTGTAAGGGTTCTAAAGCTCTTCAAATGCATTATACTAGATATTAGGTTAGAGATATAAAAATATAATACATACTATAGAAATTGTAAGAATTGTACTGTATACAATTACACACGCCTAGTGTTAAGACACTCCGTTCCCCACTTTTCGCCGAATTGAGGCATTGCGTGTTGAGTGGAACTCAACGCCGCGCTTTGCCTTGTTACTAAACCCAGGAAATGAAAAATTCCATTTCCCGGTGAGGGAATCGAACTCACAACCTGTCGCGTTTACAGTCGCACGCTTGTGCCTCTGCGCCACGACAGGCGTCAACGCGGCGTTGAGTTCCACTACTCAACCTATAATGTCGGAACACGACGGAAAGTGGAGAACGAATTTTCATTATCCCACATTCTCTCTACCTACCTCGCAATGCGAGAACCATATGGATGTAAAACAAAAAAAAGCATGTAAATAGTTTTTATAAAAATAAATACCGGTCTAAAGCTCAAAAGCGGAAGTGTAAAGAATATTTAAAAGCTACATTGATTGAGCGTGTTGCGAGCTTTGGACAACTAAATAAATTTTACCATATCTGTGGTGCATATTTTATTTTTTATAAAATGTACCGAGATATATAAATATTCGTATATTGTTGTATACGTTCGTTTTTTTTTATAACGTATTTATTTATTATACACTATAAAAATTAAAAGTTTAAATAAGAAGAAATAATTAACGCCTGTCGTGGCGCAGAGGCACAAGCGCGCGACTGTAAATGCGACAGGTTGTGGGTTCGATTCCCACTCCAGGAAATGAAATTTTTCGTTTCCTGGGTTTGGTAATAAGGCAAAGCGCGGCGTTGAGCTCCGCCACTCAGTACGCAATGCCTCAATTTGGCCGAAAGTGGGGAAAAGAGTGTCTTAACACTATGTTCCCTCTGCCTACCCTGCTATATGCGGGATACAGCGTGAAGCTATGTATGTGTATGTAAATAATATAAAGACCATTATGGCACAGTGGAGTTGAGTCTGATTGTAGTTACGGTTAGTCGTGGATTCGATTACTATTACCAATTATCGATTAATAGATTTAGCTAAGAATAATAAAGCAAACTGCATATTACAAGCTGCCAGATTATTGCCTACCCCCATTACATGATAGATGAATTATTCGCCCAAATCAGTTCAGTCCATTTCTACAATTATGACACTTTGAAACTATTATGAACTACTTATGAACTTCCAAATACCACGTTGTATGGAGAACACACGAAGGAAACTAATCGGTAAAAAGAATTAAAAGTTACACTATACTATATTGCATTTTTCTTTTTTTTTTAACATCACGCTGTATCCCACATATAGCAGGGTAGGCAGAGGGAACCTGAGAACCTAGTGTTAAAACACTCTGTTCTCTTACAACAATTCCGTTCCCCACTATCCGCCAAATTGAGGCATTGCGTGTTGAGTGGCGGAACTCAACGCCGCGCTTTGCCTTGTTACCAAACCCAGGAAATGAAAATATTAAATATTTCATGAAGTGGGAATCGAACCCACAACCTGTCGTGTTTACAGTCGCACGCTTGTGCCTCTGCGCCACGACAGGCGTTACTATATTCAATACTAAAAAGATATCCAGTAAACATAAAGCGACCTTCACCTATAACAAAACAGACAAATATTTACAATAGATACATATACTGACTACACAATATTATAGGTTAAAATGAAATACAAAGGTATAGTAATTATCTTTTTTTAGCTTCAAGCTGTAGCCAGCACGTAACAAGGTATGCAAAGTGAACCAGAGAACCTAATGTTAAGACACTCCGTTCTCTTTTGACATTCCCGTTCCCTTTCCGCTGAATTGAGGCATTGCGTGTTGCGAGGTGGCGGAACTTAACAACCGCGCGTTTTACGTTGTTGTTGTTGTTTAATATTGTTGTTTTACTACATAATAATTAACATAAGGATGAAACATTAACAAACACCAAAGATTACGATGACGGGGATTTTTATGGGGAGAGGGATAATCGTCCCGGGCCGCCCTGATTCGTCCAAGATACTTATAATTATGCCATTAACAAAATTATAAAATAGGTAACATCGTGGCGCAGTGGGACAGCGTCTGATTATAAATGCGAGAGGTCATGGGTTCGGTTGCCACTTGGAGGAACATTATTTAAAAGTTATTTCAATTTCATCTCTTGGTAAGACGAGGAAGAAAGCGCCGGTGTTGAGCCCCGCCATTTAGCACGCAATATCTTAAATTCGGGTGAAAAGAGGAGAATTGAGTGTTTTAACACTACGTTCTCTCTGTCTACCCTGCTATATGCATAAAGCGTGAAGCAAAACTATATATTAATACGTGAAGCAAAATGTTGTACCCCTTATTACGACGAAATTACGCGAACGAAGGAGCAGTGACTTGGCACACTTATAGTTTATATAGCGAAGGAGTGCAGAATGATTATATCTTTTAAAATATTGCATACAAAATATATAACATTAATAAAATAAATGTTATACACACTACCATGGCTTGAAACCCATGTTTATATAAAGTGACATATACGTATGTTGCTAGGCAACGCGTTGTTAACGCGTCAACGGGGACACTATAAAACATACAGCTCACAAAAATAATATAGATACAAATATTTCTGTCTTATATAAAGAATCACATTGAACGATCTATCGTTGATGATTAGGATTCTGATGAAATTTAAGATTAAAACCAAGATCGGCGACCGCTTATCGTCTCTCGGGCACAAGGGTATAAGAAGCCTTACTACGAGAGCCAGCCTTGTTACATGCGGTATATTCATAGTGCAAGGTGTTTTATGTATTCTTGTGGTGTATTTTATATTCTAGGGTGTATTAGTACCTTGTAAGGTAATTTATTATGAATTTGGGCAATTTAAAGATTTTACATAATGAGTAACGTAAGTAAGTCTATACTATCATTATGATAACAGATAAAACAAAAATGTTTTTATGTAAATTGTACAGGCTGAGGAACATGAAATTTGACGCAGCTTAAGTTTATATGGAGAAAGATTGCGTAAAGCCAGTATTTTATAATAATATATTAGAAATATATACATACGTACATACATAGCTTCACGCTGTATCCCGCATATAGCAAGGTAGGCAGAGGGAACCTAGTGTTAAGACACTCAGTTCCCCACTTTCTGCTGATTGAGGCATTGCGTGCTGAGTTGCGGAACTCAACGCCGCGCGTTGCCTTGCTACCAAACCAAGAAAATGAAAAATTCCATTTCCTGGAGTGGGAATCGAACCTACAACCTGTCGCGTTTACAGTCGCAAGCTTGTGACTCTGCGCCACGACAGGCGTTTTAGAAATACATGTACTAATAAAAAAAATACTACACACTTCCATGTACTTGACATACACTTCTGTATGAAGTGACATTCACGTTGCTAAGGCAACACGTATTTTACGCATCCACGGGTCTCCAAGAGAGATTGGAAGTCAACTAGGTCACCACGAGTGAAAATGAAGCTTTCGTTTCAATTCAATCGAATTTGTTATTCCAAAGACAGTACTAAGTCATATTTATTACATACACTCGAAATACAGTTTAAAAAACATATATCAGGTAAAAATTTATTAAGAAATAATATAAGAAGTAATAATTTAATTTAATTATAAGTAAAACTCATGTGAAGTTACAAAGTTGTAAGATCACTTATTTTTTTTAAATATTTATTTATTGACAACATACAAAAATTACCGCAATAACATATTCTACTACTTCCTATTCGAAAACAATAAATAAAAAAAGGAAATGCTTTGAAAGCTCTAAAAATAAAAGACATTCGGAAGAGATTGTGCGGTCATTTAAAAAAAAAGTAACTGGACAGTATATTAATATATTTTTAATTTTATTCACTAGATGAGCATATTTTAACAAATACGAATTAGGCATGATTTATAACTATATAATTTAGATCCTGCCTGTCGTGACGCAGAGGCACAAGCGTGCGACTGTGAACGCGACAGGTTTTGGGTTCGGTCCCACTCCAGAAAATGTAAAAGTTTAGTATTTTCATTATCTGGGTTTGGTAATAAGGCAAAGCGTGGCGTTGAGTTTCTCCACTCAGCGCGCAATGCCTCAATTCGGCGGAAAGTGGGGAACGGAGTGTCTTAACATTAGGTTCTCAGGTGTTCTCTGCTTACCCTGCTATATGCGGAATATAGCGTGAAGCTAAAAAAATATAAATTAAAAATAAAATAATAATAATAATTTAGATCCATTCAATAGTGTTTGTGTGACAGAAGAACGAAGATTCATTCAACCATGTTCACACACTCTCGCATTTACAATATTAGTAGGTGAAACTGATAGACAATACATTGCCAGAACTACTGAGCAAACAAATTTGGACCATAAATTCTTTTGGGAGAGTTAGGGAGCACTAAGAGAGGATTTTCAAAAGTTTCAAGATTAAAAAAGCGGGATTTTACGAATCTACAGTTTAAAACTCTTGCGTTACTCCCCAAGTAACTAATTGACAACGCACAGGTGAAACTGTTGAGCGTAGAAAACTAGTATTTGACATGTAGGTTCTTTGAAACATGCCTACAAAAACGGAAAAGAAATTAAAATGTTATATTTTATAGACGCCTGTCGTGGCGCAGAGGCACAAGCGTGCGACTGTAAACGCGACAGTTTGTGGGTTCGATTCCCACTCCAGAAAATGTTAGTCTTTTCATTTCCTGGGTTTGGTAACAAGGCAAAGTGCGGAGTTGAGTTCCGCCACTCAGCTCGCAATGCCTCAATTCAGCGGAAAGTGGCGAACAGAATTGTTGTAAGAGAACGGAGTGTCTTAACACTAGGTTCTCAGGTTCCCTCTGCCTACCGTGCTATATGCGGGATACAGCGTGAAGTTAAAAAAATATATATATATTATAGTCACAATTACGGTAAGTAGATGTGAATAATATGGCAAAGTTCATATTTACATTAGTTCATATTACAGACGACGTCTAATATAGATAAATATATTATAGTTTCAATTCGGCGGAACACTTTCACGGTAAAGGAAATGTTAAACTAGAACTGAGTGTCTTAACACTAGGTTCTCTGGTTCCCTCTGCCTACCCTGCTAGTGCAGGATACAGTGTTAAGCTAAAAAACATAATATTAATAATATTTACAGATATTTCCCCAATAAACTAAATAGAATATTGACGGAAAATGAATACCAAAATTATATGTAACTAGTTTCTTCTTATCTATAATTTTTATTCATAGTTAACAATGTTACTTGAACTTACTTTTCAATCAATATAAAAAATATTTGCAACTTAATTGACCTACTGATTTTCTGAAAATTTGCACATGTGTCCGGATTCGAAAACAATAATATATTTTCACAGTACGACCCTAATGTCTTTTCCAGGACGGGACTTTTAAGCGTGGTCTTTTTTGTAAGTACTTTGTGATTAACGTCACAATATTACGTAGTAAAAATAAAGCATATATAAATATATGTACATATTTAAAATAAAGGTGTCGTCACACTGACGTGACGCTTAAACAGCTGCTACCGACACGACGTACTGAAGCGACTTATAATTGGGCTTTTTGGAACTTTGTACAGATAATTACAATCATCTTGCATTTCTTATCTCATCTTGTATATAGTAATGTGGATACGTTCAATATTTTTTTAAATAACTGTCATAGTACTTTTTATTAGTTTTAGTGAGTTTACAAGTGCAATTCCCGTGAAGTTCGGGCCATTTTTTTTAATATATAAAATCAAAGGCAATAAGGTGAATATAATTAATAAATCATATCAATAATTAGAAAACTATGAACAAATAAAAATACTCTAAATATATGCCTGTATATTAAAAAAATATATGTATTTCATCTTTAATTAATTGGCTTAGGTAATGTCCACACTAAGGCAAAACTTGCATAGTCCGAACCTAGAGTGTGCTGTTTACATACATTTGGTACACCCGCTGGGTACACACGGTATACAATTTTGATTAGAACCTAAAAATATTAAAACAATGTGGGGAACGGTGAGTCTTAACACTAGGTTCTCAGGTTCCCTCTGCCTACACTGTTATATGCGGGATACAGAATGAAGCTAAAAAAAAATATAAATCACCTATCACAGTCTTTATGTAGAAAAAAAACATACCAAAAAATGGTAAGAATATAAACCAAATTAAAAAAATAGTATATACATACATACTTTTCATATTCTTTTCCAGCGTAATTACAGCGGCGTTGAGTTTCGCGACACAACAGGCAAAGTCTCGATTTCAGCCTGAAAGCGGAGGACGTAGTGTTTTGACACTAGGCATTCTCTATATAACCTATGCAGGTAAACGGCGTGAAATCGCAAAAAAAATCAGACCTTGAACAAAACAATATGTAATATGATTCATATTTTATACCTATAATTAAAAAAAACATCTAAATCCTATACTTAGCAAATTATACATTCTTTCATTTTAATCAAAATTTTCCATAATCTTAAATTTTAAGGACCTTGATAGTAAATGTATTGTAGGAAACGGCAATTTTTTTGTACGTCAGCGAGATTTTAGCCTCGTAAGGACATAAGGACTTTGTTTTTGTTAATTTTTAATAACTGTTATTTTCCCGTTTACTTAAAAATAGAATAATTTTATTTATTGGAAGTATTTTAATTAATTTAATTTGAACAGAACTAGTTATTTAAACTTTTAGTGGTTAATAAACTGGTATCGAGACTTTTTGTGGCAAAAATATATGTAAATGATCTGTTTCCGGTTAAGGGTCATTTCCGGCATTGATTACGAAAAAGTCTTAGACAAGTAGAAGTTGAAAAAAGTGAAATAATTAAGTGACATATCACTATTCTATTGTCTTTAGATATATTTTTGATCCATAAGATTTTTTTTCCTGAGCATTTTTTTACAAAGGGGTTTTTTATACTCTTCGATTTGTTTTTTAATTTTCATATTTTTAAAAGATTCAAATAAAATTAAGATGTAAGGCCTTATTTCACCACTACAAAAATACGAAACAAAAAAAAACAACATGTAATAGCAAATACGTAACTTCTGCGTCTGTACCATCAACAACTATACTCTCGGTCCAGTTATTGACCTCTTTTATACTTTTTCCGTTTTTTGCCATCTAATAACGTGGTATTTGGAAGATTAATATACGAACACTAATGCATATCATTAGTTAGAGTGGCCTGTCTTACGCGAGCGTTGATAGCTTGCCTACCACTGTAGAATGATCTCTCCTGTTCACTTTTTAGATTATGTCAATATAAACTATAATAAAATCAAGCACAAGTAAACGCGACAGGTTTTGGGTTCGATTCCCACTCCAGGAAATGTAAAATGTTGTATTTTCATTTCTTGGGTTTGGTAACAAGGCAAAGCGCGGCGTTGAGTTCCGCCACTCAATACGCAATGCCTCAATTCGGCGGAAAGTGGGAAACGGAATTGTTGAAAGAGAATGGAGTGTCTTAACACCAGGTTCTCTGGTTCCCTCTGCCTACCCTGCTATATGCGGGTTACAGCGTGAAGTTAAAAAAAAATCAAATATAAATTAAAGCTAATATAATTAAAATAGAATCTTAAAACTAAATTAGGAAAGAAGAATGCTGGGGAATGGGGGGAATGCTCGCTAAGATTAAGAAATGAAGATAAAAAAATACTATGTCAATGATGAGACATTCTCTTAAATTATTTATTATAAAATATAAGTTTTGTTTATTTATATAAGTGGGGAACGGAATTGTTGTATGAGAGCGGAGTGTCTTAACACTAGGTTCTCAGGTTCCCTCTGCCTACCCTGCTGTATGCGGGATACAGCGTGAAGTTATTTATATATAAACTTTCGTTTCGACCAAATTCCTGAAAGATAGATTAAATTAATAAAATGAATGTTCACACAACCATGGTTTGACATCCATGTTTATACAAAGTGACATATACGTCATTACGCAATGCGTTATTAACGCATTTACGGGGACACTAGTAAAATTAAGAACGAGTAATACATAAAATTCATTTATTTAAAAAAATGTAATACACGGACAACTACTGTAATCTAATTTTGAACACTATTTTTATTTCATAACTTAACAAAAATGTAAATTTATTCAAATTGAAATGCTAGTCTAAGAAAAGATAATCATATCTTCATGATCAACAGATGCCAAAAACTAATATTAATTTGAGCTTAGTTTTTTTCAGCTTCAAGCTTTACCATCCATATCAACTAGAATAATCAGAGATAACCTGTAAAAACACTCCGTTCTCCTCATTACTCTCTTATTCGAGGCAATACATTTTGAGTAATGAATCTCAAATCCCCGCTATATTTTATCAGAACGAAGACATACATAGCTTCCCGCACATAGCAGAGTAAACAGAGGAAACCTAGTGTTAAGACACTCTGCTCCCCACTTTCAGCCGAATTGAGGCATTGCGTGCTGAGTGGCGGAACTCAACGCCGCGCTTTGCCTTATTACCAAAACCAGAAAATGAAAATAACAATCTTTTACATTTCCTGGAGTGGTAGTCGAACCCACAACCTGTCGCGTTTACAGTCGCACGCTTGTGCCTCTGCGCTACGTCAGAACGAAGAAATAAAAATAATTTAAATATAATCAATCCCTCTCGAAATCTCCTACTCGAAAGGAATCATTATATGTATTTTTTTTGGAATCGAACCCACACCCAATCAAGTAAAATAGTTTACAGTCAAATACTGTCCCAATGCGCCAATATGCCCAAAACGCTTATTCCAAATACTTATTTAGTTACATAAAATCTCTTTTAGTAATACGTTAACAACATAAAGCCTGTAATCTTTCTGCAATATTTTCGCAACCTCACTCTTTAAAATTTCAATTACATTAAAAACACGGTGTTTCATTTTTAAAACACTATGCACTAGAATAAAGTGTACCAGAACTGCACGTTTAAAATTATTTTAATATATCCTTTTATGTAAATCGCTTTGATATTGTAGAAATATTATATATTTATATATATAATTGTTATTTAAGTATTTTAAAATGTATGCCGTCATAATACTGAATGTTAATGACATACAGACAATTTTTTTTTTATACCGACTCCAGAAAGGAGGGACCTCAATTCGACTTATTTTTTTATGTGTAACCGAGTAACTTTTTACTGGGTGAAACAATTTTAGATTTGTTTTGTATTATAGCTAGTGCTTCTGATGTTATATTTAAATTAAGTTAAAATATGACGGGTAGTTTTTGAGTTATTCGTAACAATTGTATTTAAGTGCGTTTTCTTTGAAATTGGTTTTCATTTTTTGTTAAAATCTTAATTATTTCAGCTTTATGTTTCTTCCAGTATAGCAGGTAGGGTATTCAGTGAGTACCTAGTGTAAACCTAACACGACACTGTGTTCTCTACGTTCTACCTAAAATCGAGACATTATGTGTTGACGGAACGCAACGCTGCACTTTGTGTTACCTGACCTTCGAAATAAAAGTATTTTTCTTAATCCAATGAATCCCCTATAATAAAGATTGTACTGAAAGTAAAACTAACTTGTTTGCAGTAACAAAATATTTATGTTCCTTTATTTTTATTTTTTTAACTTCACGCTGTAGCCGCATAGCAGGGTAGGCAGAGGGAACCAGAGAACCTAGTGTTAAGACACTCCATTCTCTTTCAACAATTCCGTTCCCCACTTTCCGCCGAATTGAGGCATTGCGTGTTGAGTGGCGGAACTCATCGCCGCCCTTTGCCTTGTTGCCAAACCCAAGAAATGAAAATAGTAAATTTTACAATTTCTGGGGTGGGAATCGAACCCACAATTAGTCGGGCTTACAGTCGCACTTGTGCCTCTGCGCCACGACAGGTGTGGCCTTTATTTTATTCAAGCCAGAATATAAGATTAGCTAATCGTTTCGATTGATTCTGTTACAAAGATCCTTAATTTCAAATTAGCTCAAACGCAAACTTAATTAACCATAGTAAAAAGACAAGTAGATTAATACATGCATTACGTTATGCTTTATATAAATTACTATTTGTTTTTTTTTTATATATTTTTCGAAGTAGATTAAAGGATTCTTTTTTTAATAGGCGCAGACGGAGAAGGTCAATTCGACTCTATTTTTTATGTGTGTTACCGCATAACTTTTTTCTGGGTGAACCAATTTTGATAATTCTTTTTTTATATGATAGCTAACACTTCCGATGTAGTCTCATTTAAATTTAGTGACGATTTCACAAGTAGTTTTTAATTTGTTCGTAATAATGATACTTTCTAGTGCATGTATGAATCGAAAATTTTTGTTTTATTTTAATCTTAATTATTGTGATCACATTTCTTTTAGAAATAGATAGATTACGTACATCAACTCATTACGTGTAATATAGACTATTTATATAATATAATATATATAGAAATAGTCTATATTACACGTAAACATACATGTTTTAAAAAAAAATGTATTATACTTTTCTTACTCAAGAACTATTAAGACATAAAAATAATAAAATTAAGACAACTTAAACTATGAAGTACCAACCAACACTGGTTAATAAAAGTGAAATGTAAATAATGTGGTCGAATGTGGAGCTCTCGTGATTTGCTCTGTGGTTACCACAGAATGTGGGGTTTCTTAGAAATGGCATAATGTACGTAGATTCCTATGTAGCAAAATTTTAAATTTTCGCTTTTTTTATATATTTTAACTGTAACTATTTTAACTGGATTGATCGCATATAGCTTGATATTAGATAACATATTTTAGAAAACCCGATTTTTCGTATACTTTACAGTAGTTTGTAGTTTCGGGTATATGTACTTAGTTTATTATTTTTTTTTAGCTTCATGCTGTATCCCGTATATAGCAGGGTAGGCAGAGGAGAACCTAGTGTTAAGATACTCCGTTCTCTAATCCGTTCCCGTTGGTATATTTATTCTATCAAAATATACACGATTAGTCCAGATTAAAATAGTTTTTATCTTTCATATATATAGTTAATAGATAAAGGTTATAGTCTACCTTTGATGAGGTGGGTATCACTGTATTGTATGTTTGGAACGTTTTCGTACATAGCAGGGAAGATAGAGAGAGCCTAGTGTAAGAACACTCCGTTCTACACTTACCGACTAAAATCGAGACATTTTATGGTGGAACTCCACGTAAGTTATCAATTCGCTAAAAATATTTTATTAAGGCTATATTTTTTTCGCTTTTTTTACTTCGTGCTTTTTCATATATAGCTGAGTAGAGAAAGATAAAAGCTATTCTCAAGACACTTCAATCTCTTCTTTCCGTCCAAAATTGAAACATTTTAAGCCCTTCAGACCTGAATTATTGTTAATGGATAATAAAACTATTTTTTTGATTAATTATTAGTAAGAAGGACATCATTTATCATAAAAACAAATTGTGAAAAATCATACATATTTATTAAAATAAAAATGTTATAAGGCTTTAAGCAATTCTGCACATGAGGTCCGAAGGGGTTAAGTTGCGGCACTCAACGCCGCACATTATCTTACCAGAGCAAATAAATGAAAATAAATATAATCATTCCACTGAGTGGAAACACGCAATACCTCAATTCGGCGGAAAGTGGGGAACGGAATTGTTGAAAGAGAATGGAGTGTCTTAACACTAGGTTCTCTGGTTCCTTCTGCCTACCCTGCTATATGCAAGATACAGCGTGAAGTTAAAAAAAAATCCACTGAGTAGGAAACGAACTTACAACCAATCGCGTTTACAGTCACTGCTCCACTGCGCTACACTGCCTTAAATAAATTTATTTAATTTTAATTAAAATCCGATGCAAATAATAGTTTTAGTGTTCTGTGATTTCGGTTATAGACAAAGTTTATGTAATGCACGATTATATCGAGTAAAGAGAGTGGAGAATTGAGGAAGTGCATTCGAAGGTTACTATTAAATACAATTTAAACTACATATGTATGTATTTATGTAATTATGAATTTAGCATTTATTTGTATGTGAAATTATTAATTATTAAAAATATATACAGTATCTAATGTTTTGATACAAAAATATTGGCTCTTTATAAAGTAGAGGCCGTTGTAGTGCAGTGGGGCAGCGTCGGATTGTAAACACGTTTGATCGCGGGTTCGAATTTTCTGAGATTATTATTTTTTTGTCGTCACGCCGTATCCCGCATATAGCAAGGTAAATAGAGGGAACCTAAGAACCTCGAGTTAAGACACTCCGTTCCCCACTTTCCACTGAATTGAGGCATTGCGTGCTGAATGGCGGGACTCAACGCCGCGCTTTGCCTTGTTACCAAACCCAGGGAATGAAAAATTCCATTTCCTGGAGTAGGGATCGAACCCACAACCTGTCGCGTTTACAGTCGCACGCTTATGCCTTGAGTTCCGCCACATGCATACTCTTCTAATAAGAATAATAAAAGAATCAGTACTTACTATTTCTATTAGGATAACCAATTTGGTTTTTCCATAGCGAACATTTTTATGCGAACTTCACTCTTTATCGTGCAGCAGAGTATTCAAAGAGAACCTAGCTTCAAGACACTTCGTCCTTCCTTTTCCGCCTGAAATCGGGATTTTAGTGGTGAGTGGCGGAACTTAGCACCGCACTTTGATAAAAATTGTTTCTAATTTTTAATTCTTATCATTTCCTTTTTGATTCATCAATTAATTGACAATATTAAGCATAATATAGGGTTATGTTTTAATTAAATACTAACCCTGACATTTACTGAGGCTATTTATAATTGAGGTACTACAAGTATTGCAAAATAGCTCACTTGCCAGCTTTGACAGGTACGTTCCTGCTACTTTGTTACGCGGTCTCTATATGATTGCTTTATTAAAAATAAAATATATAATAAAAAACTTCATAATTAATAAAGAATTTAACAATAAAAAAAACCGACTTCAAATATACATGCAATTACGAATAACTCAAAAACTACAAGTCAGATCTTAATTAAATTTAAATGGGACCGCATCAGTCGCACTACCAGTCGTAAAAATATCATCAAGATTGGTTCACTTAATAAAAAGTTTTATATATTTTTTTTAACTTCACGCTGTATCCCACATATTGCAGGCAGGGTAGGCAGAGGGAACCTGTGAACCTAGTGTTAAGACACTCCGTTCTCTTATAACAATTCCGTTAACGCCTGTCGCGGCGCAGAGGCACAAAGCGTGCGACTGTAAACACGACAGGTTGTGGGTTCGATTCCCACTTCAGGTAATGTTAGTATTTTCATTTCCTGGGCTTAGTAACAAGGCAAAGCAAAGCAAAGTTCCGCCACTCAACACGCAATGCCTCAATTTGGCGGAAAGTGGGGAACGGAGTTGTTATATATTATAATACACATAAAAAAGAGTCGAATTGATAACCGCCTTCTTTTTTTGAAGACGCTTAGAAATTATACGTACTTAGTACATATCAGTTGAAATTACTGTAACTGTATGGGTTTAAATCCTATTCAGTGGGGTATTTTTTAGAGATTTTCAATTTGATTAAGCAAAGTGTACCCAACTCGTCATATCACTAGAAGGAAAAAAAGTGTAGAACACTATCTCACATCTCTTTGCCAAATCTAAAATACATGAAAAGCATAAAGACCCTAAAATCTGGTAGTTTCGAATTCAATTTCATTATTTTACCAACGGGAAGCAATATTAATGGAAACGTATGGTAAATCGATAGTGCATCATACAACAAAATTAAAATAAAACGTAATTACTGGAATAACGTTCGCAATATTCGCGAGATCATAAACAACATAACTCAAAGTACTAGTAACTTATGTATGTATGCAAAACCATATTTCCATATGAAAGGTATACCGTTTTTAATCAAATTAAAATCTCACTCAAATAGTAATCACTCCCATCGACAAAAATGCACGCAGAAATACGAATTCAATTCCAAATTTCTATATTCAAAAAGAGCACCGACGTATGCACAAAAAAACATACTTGCATATTCTGCATCAGATTTTCGAGTGTAGGAGTACCAATACCATTCGAATCTATCATTCATTAGCACAGCTAGAATCCAATACGACATTTTTTACAATCCCCGGGTACAAAGAACGGGCGTTCTCCCCACACAGGCAAATATCACCGTACAAACAAAACGCGCTTGTGTGTATAGAGAAAAACTTGAAAAAAATCACACTGACCCGCGCACACTGGCGCACGCTCTACGAAAAAAATTACTGACACAAAGAAAGTCTACCGAAAACTTCAATATCAACTTTTGCACGCACACCTCTCCACTCACGCACACTGTGACACTTCACAAGGAAGTTTGTTTATGTGTGTGTAGCTGCACTGTGTACGTGCACGGGCTAAACTTAGCGTTCACGTGTGGGTGTGCTCACAGTTGCACGGGTCCAAAACTTCAGCGGGACAGCACGCAATGTGCAGGAATGGAATCTATTAAAATGAGACCTTATTTCTTTAAAATTAGGTTGAAAATTAATTTTATATAGTAATTTATAGGACATTTTAATATTAAAGCTAGGGCTGCGCAACGCGGGTAGTTTTAGTATGAAAGTTGTGGCGCGAGATGCACTGAGGGGTATAGATATATGTTGGTAGTGCTGTCCCGCTCGCACCTCCCGCCGCCCGCGGCAGGGGAGGCTCGGTAGAGGGGTGTCGTGTCGCGTTGATGAACATTTTTCTCATTTTTTTCCTTATTTTTACGCGAATCGTTTTTAAAGGGTTTCGTCATAATTGCACAGCATCCGATTATGTTGACGATAAGCTGTCTCCTAAATAATATAACATTATTCTGCGGACTTCATCTCTTGATGTGTGACAATTGATATGTATCACGAATAATAATGTTCTTTGATTAGTTTTTTAATATAATTAATACATATACATGTAGTATGCTATAAGTAATATAGAAACGTACCTTGACAGGTTTTAACAAGTTGCGTTGTAGCTTCACTAATAATCATGATATATAATTACTATCCTTCAATAAGAATTTAAACATAATAAAAGAAAAAAAACATATATACAAAGAAATAAGTGTACTTTAAAAAGAATATAAAATAAAATAATTATAATTATTATTGTTTGGAGGTTATTAGACAAATTTTGAACGTCCTTACAAGTGGCCGTCTTCTGTACGCATGTCTCGAGTAGTCGGCGGGAAACTTATTTTCCCGCCTTTTCACCACAGCGCTTGCAAATCGTTTCGCTAATACGAATCTAATTAGAATATTTTATTTATTTATCCAAATAACAAGTTTCTCATAATAAATATATTTTTAATATATGTATACTAATTATTTTATAATCATTTTATGATATTTTAACAACATTATGTTATTTAAATGTATTTATTTTATTTTTTTTAATTTCATTAATTTGACTTACAATAATTTTGTTAGGACCAATAAAAAAATCTTATGAGATATTCACTTTAAATGTTAAATAGGAAAAACATGAGGAACTCCAATTTCCCGAATATTTTAGAGCAATATTTATATGAAAAATCACAAATCCGATAATAAAGGCGATCGGCTGTACGTTTCAGCATCCCAGGCAGGGGAAGTAAAAAAAAGTGAGTCGGGCGGCAGTCTCGCTGACACCGCGGCGCGCGCCGCCCGCATCCACCACGTTATTTATTTTATTCTTACGTGTTTCATTTCGCGTATCGGACGGCGGTTTATCGCGTCATGTGCACAAAATTTTAAAATTGTGATTTTCGGACCCTAAAAATGGAACAACGTGAAACTATTTCGTATACAAAAACAATTTTCGGCAAAATTCCTGGTAACCGCAACTTATCAAACTAGGTTTTTTTTATTCATTTATTTCGTTAATTTTACATCACAAACTAATGCAGTTGAAACGGTTTGAGTTTTTTTATACCTGAGTTTTTTTCATTTCCAATGAAACTGTAACACACTCGGAGTAAAGTATAGCGACGGACGGACAGAAGTAGCGAGAAGAAGAAGTAAAATGGCGCTTGCATCTTCTGTGAGCCTGTACTACTCGATCGTGCAGCGGGCGGCGAGGCACTATTTGGAAGATTATTGTCACACAGGTATGTGTCTATTATAATTTGAAAATCCCGCTATTTATATATTGTTATATATTTTGGCGCCATTATATTAAATATAAAACTTTTTGAACTATTAGCTTTAAGTTCCTATATGGTTACATCGTTTCTTAAATGATTTCCGGTATAAATATACAAATCTATTTTAAATACAATTATTTTTTTGGAAAATTCTTAA
The DNA here is from genome assembly GCA_033558755.1 of Philaethria dido. Taxonomy (NCBI): domain Eukaryota; kingdom Metazoa; phylum Arthropoda; class Insecta; order Lepidoptera; family Nymphalidae; genus Philaethria; species Philaethria dido. Next base: position 347,238 of record JAKGSA010000288.1, read on the forward strand.
TTTCTAATTAATTTAATCACAAATAATTAGTTATTAATAATTAATAATAGATTAAATAAATAAATAATAAAATTTCAAATTAAATTATATATAAATATAAAATTTTATATTTTGATTAGAGTAATAAGATAATTTAAATAAAGCTTACTGTCATGTTGTATGATTTCAATAAATACTATTAAGTAAAACCTAAAAGAATATACTATTGTATACTTTACCCTATATTACTTTAATATGTACTTTCAATAGAAGTTAGTGACCAAAATCTCCGCTCTATCATTCACGCTATAACATTTCTCCCAATAAACCCAAATCGACAACAAAAAAATAACAACGAAAATCGCTACTTAATAAATATGTAAATACATACAAGATTCTCTCCTTAATTTTTATTACGCGCTCTTTTTACAGCACAGACTATAAAAGAAATATATAGGACAGATACGCCAAGTTCAGCCGAACGACAATAACATTACAACCTTTTTAATGCTTTTTTGTAACTTATTTACGATCAGTCGGCAATAAACCGTCGCGGACCTCCTAAAACAAAACGGTATACTAAAATATTTTTTTTTAATTTTACACTAAAACGTTTTTATTAGTAATATAAATACTTATTAATCGATATTACATTGTAAGTGCACACTTATGATTCGATTATTGTAACTTTTATTTATAATATATTTTTGTTATAAAAGCTTACCTTTAATATTAAAAAAAATATTATTGTTTATTTATTGGCTGAAAGAATTTAGGCATATGTCATTTCGTTTTTTTACTTTTCAACGGTTATATCTGTATTATAACATGTTAGGTGACGGAAGTCAAAATACCGGGGAAATACTTAAGTGATATATCTAAATACCTTTTAATTATAGGGTTCTGAGAGTTTTAAGAAATGACGTACAGAATTAAAGGCGGCAAAATAAGATTTTGATATAAGAGTATTACCATTTCTTCATAATTTATATTTACCTATAAAATAACATTGTTAGTTTGTCTTTCCGTGTCAAAGACGAAAATGTTATCAATTACGGCAGATTAAGAAATGCAAAATTCTAACCTATAGTACAGTACAGTTCAGTCCAGTTCTCTAATTATGGCTAACATACAGTAAATCATTCAAAGTACAGATTACCGGTTTTGATATTTTACCACTCAAATGTTATATTAGATGCAGAAGCTCTATTTAGTGAATAATAACCAATTAAGCTTATTACAATACCATATATATAATAATATAGTGGAGAACGGAAATGTTAAAAGAGAACGGAGTGTCTCAACACTAGGTTCCCTCTGCCTTCCCTGCTATGTGCGGGATACAGCGTGAAGCTATAAAAAACAATACACATAAAACTGTCAATTTTTACAATTCAATTCTATTGTTAATAAATTATTAATCTATGATAATAATAACATAATAAATATTAATTTATATGTTTATTTGAATTTTAAATTATACTTTTTATAGCTTTGACACAGTAGCTGCAATTTTGTTTTAATTAGGTCCTAGATTCATTTTATAATAGATATATATATTTTTTTATATATATGTGTAGTATTCTTTTTACTTACATAAAGAAATAAGAAAGCGCGGCAAGATGTCTCTACGGTATTGCTCTTTATGACATAAATATTAATAAATAACAATAAATGTCACATGTTTCTTTTATATTTTTTTATAGAAATAGTTGCATGTGCGTTACAAGTTACAACTTTGAGCCAAAAGGATATTTAGATTTTTTTTTAATAATATGAAACTGCAATAGTACTTACGATAACTTACTTAGAAATGTTCTATTTATTATTACAATTTTCTCGGAAGCGTTGTGTTTAGAGAGAGAGAGAGAGACTTAGTGAATCATTCCGTTTGTTTCCTTAAAGAATATATACTATGTTAGACTAAAAAGGGTGAAACTTTTAGTTGAATTAATGGAGTGTAGTATTCATGTAAAAATAGTGACACTGAACCGTTTTACAAAGACGCACAAACAAGCTGATGGTAACTAGAAGTCCCTTAAGACACCAAGATATTATTATAGCCAACTAGCTTTTGCTTGCGGCTTCGCCCATTTTTTGTATTGTTAAAAGCTAAAATCTTTTTAAATTATTATTTTATTTGACATTCTGATATATGAGCTATACTTCTGAAAAGTTTCATTTAAATGAAAGAGTAACAAACAATCATCCAAACTTCATTATTAGCAAGAAGGACTTAAAATAAAACTCATAGAAGTTTAGGTTAACTTAAAAATATATATTAAACTCTATGACTAGATGATACAGATATTGTAATTGTTCTTAAGTTACACAAGTTCAAATAAAAAATGAACTGAAAAGCGGAAATCCAAATGAAAGTGAAAATGATTTTAATTTTAAACATTAACAAGAAGGAATCGAATCTACAACTATTGTCTGTATAATTAGATACTTTAAAACTGCGCCATGATGGCGTTATAATAGATATAATATTGTATTAATTTGTAATAATAGAATAATATACATAAAATGAATTAGATTATTTGTCAAAGAATATAATTTGAATAATTTAACATAACAACTTTTTAGATTTAAATAAAAATAACTACCGGATATCTATTATCTTTTATATATAATAAAACAATTTAATAAGGCTACCTATTACAACAATCAATATATATATCCTATTTTGTTAGTATTATAAAAGTTTATAAGGATGGATGGATGTTTGTAAGTCTTACACGCAAAAAGTATTAAAGGTTTTGTGTTTAATTTTTAAATATGTCTACATATTTATTTATTTAAAAACTGATACTGAAAACAAATATTTCTCTTATGAAATTAGAATGCATTATCAGGGCATCTTAGGTTTATGACTTTCGGACTAAGTTCATTTATAAAAAAAAAAATTATGTCATTTTTATGTGACTAATATATGATTTATCTCTTTCTGCAAAGAGAATGAAATCCCACGTTATTATTTATTATTATTACTTTATTAAAAAAAATATATGGTTTTAATGAATTTTAATAGAACAAAATTCATATATTATAAATGTATATATTGTAATAAAAAATCAAGAGGGACAATTCATTAAAAAAATCTCCATGATTCAATTGAGTGTCTTCTTGCTTTACATTTGCTACATACTTACTATTGCCATGTACCTAAAATATTCGGAAAATTAAAAATCAGCTCGGATATTAAGGAAAATGAAAAGGTACCCTATGAATTTATGAAAAATGAAAAGTTTTTTTTATATATTTTTCTAACTACGCCATAAAAAGTATATTAAATTATAAAATAAATGTTACACACACTACCATGTTTTGACATCATTGTTTAATGTTTATACAAAGTGATATATATATTACTAAAGACAACGCGTTGTTAACGCGTCAACGGGGACACTATTAAACATTATTAGCCGCCACTTAAAACGTACTATCTCGATTTTAGACAGACAGTATGGAACGGAGTGTCTTAACACTAGGCTCTCCCTAACTACCGTGCTATGCGGGATAACACATGAAACCAAAAAAAAAAAATAGATTATAATAAAAACATAATTTCCATTATTTTATTATAATTTAAATATACAACAGTGTATTAAAAGTATCTGCGTAGAAGACATATTGTTGTACTCTCTCGTTTTCCTAAACGAATATTATTACCATAAGAAACTAGTATAAAACTAATAACTTATGACGTCATAGGTTCCTAACAATTTTGATTTTACCACTTCTTAACTAAGAAATTTAATTGTCTCGCATATTATGTTATTTATTAATTACACTATATCAAAAAAATAATAAATATAAAAAATATATAGCTTATAATATCACAAAAACCTAAAAAAAAGCCTATATAATAACCTAATAACGCCTGTCCTGGCGCAGAGGCACAAGCGTCCGACTGTAAACGCGACAGATTGTGGGTTCGATTACCACTCCAGGAAATGGAATTTTTCATTTCCTGGGTTTGGTAACAAGGCAAAGCGTAGCGTTGAGTTCTGCCACTCAGCATCAGTGGAAAGTGGGGAACGGAGTGCTTTAACACTAGGTTCCCTCTGCCCACCCTGCTATATGCGGGATACAGCGTGAAGCTATATATATGAAAAACCTAAAAATAATAGCCTATTATTATAATTTAAAAAAAAACAAAATTAAAAGCGAGAGTTAACCCATACATTGTATCCACACTACAAAAAAAAAGCTAAATGTTCCACATAAATACATATACTATCACTTTTCCAAGACGAGAACTGGTTGCGTGAACCAGTCCCGCGATAATCGTATCGCCGTCGGCCGCGGCTGCGTTTATATGCAAATGCGGTGCATCCCGACGCAAAGGCCAAGGTCGATATAATGTGCACTTTTGTGTGACTGTGCGACTTTTGTCTAGTTTTCAAGTTGATTTTGTAAGTTTTTTTGTAAGGTTTTTGCTTTGATTGTTGTTTTTTTTTTGGTTATGTTGAAGTTTGGATAAGTGTTGAGTGATTTTTATTATTGTAGTAGAAGGTACTATATTTTGAATATGTATGTTTTGTGAAAGCAAAAGGCATAGCGCGGCGTTAAGTTCCGCTACTCAGCACGCAATGTCTCAATTCGGTGGAAAGTGGTTAACAGAGTGTCTTAATATTAGGTATCCTCTGCCTATATACGGGATACAGCGTGAAGATGTATGTATGTATGTTTTATTTTAAGCAAATATTGATAATAATATTATATTATTTATTAAATAATAGTACAGTATTTAAATATATATGTGAACGATACAAGTACATATTTCAAGTTCATGTAAGTTTTATAATAATTTAGTGTTTTACAAAGCTTTATGTACTACGCTTTAATACATATAAACTTTCTTTCTTTCTTTCTTAACTTCACGCTGTATCCCGCATATAACAGGGTAGGCAGAGGGAACTGGAGAACCTAGTGTTAAGACTCTCCATGCTTCAATTCATTCTTCAATTCAAGTGGGGAACGGAATTGTTGAAACAGAACAAATATATATTTTTAAATTAATATTTTTTGATTAAAACCTGGCGGAACCTATTTCTTTTTGTGAAGAAAACTCTGTTTCGAAATATATTACAATTAAAAATTTTAAAAAGTAGGCACATAACCAAATTACAGACATATAATTTAATACATTAGTATGTATGTACTATTAATCCTATACCTACCTATCATTGTTTAATACAATTAAACATAATACTAATTCCCCTTATACTAACTTCCACATGCATGATCAATTACATCCCTGGTATTTTAAGTCTCCACTCAGTACAGCTATAAGTAAAACGTCTATAGAAAATCTAATATTTGGTTTTGTTGTATTCTATGTTACTGAAGTGCCTTAAATGCACAATTTTATAAGTTGAGTAAGTTATATGTAATATTATTGCGAGAAATTTCACTTTTGACCTATTTCACTCTGTATTTACTTGAAAATTTGCACAAGTGTCCGGATACCGATGACAATACAATATTTTCACTTCACAAATCACATGTCTTTGGTCAGGCGACTAAATTAATGAGAAAATCATATTGAATCTGTTCCTTTTAGTTTATTTATTAAACTCATTCGTTTTTAGTTAACATATATTTGTCATATTATAGAGTAAGGAAAGGACAACGTAATTTAGTACGTCAATCTGTCTCTAGATTCCCATTCGTGATACATTTTTTTATAACAAATATGAATTTTACATGTAGTACAAGTAAAATCATTCACTATATCAATATTATTTGTTTTTTTTTTGGAGAAATCGATATTTTACAAAAGATAAGTACCGTCAACGGATAAAAATATATATTTAAAGTTTAATATCAATAAATATTATTAAATTATTATATTTTTTATTATTGTTTTACTGTATTGCATAAATTAAATACTATATATATAAAGAGCTTTTAAAGTGCCATCACTTATCCATTCAGTCACCATTAAACATAGAATATATAAACATTGAACACAAGTTCCTTCTGTCTTCTAACTATAAAATAATTAATACAATTTAAGACTAAAAAAATACAAGTAACAGACTTCTTTGGATATTTATACTGTAAAAATGACAAAACGCTATATTAATTTTATCATTTTCTATACATACCATAATTTTCATAAAACCGCAAAAGCAAACGCAAACACTCCACATTAATAACTTATTTTACATAATTTAACAGTTAGAGTGTGGTTACTCCAATCCCGTATAGATTAGAGCCAATGTTCTGCTTCACGGTACACCGGTAATCAGATGGTGCCACTTCACGCTTCCACCGAACTGCTCTGACCAATTATTTATTACTAACGTAGTCATTGGAAACCGTATAATTCGCAAAATGACCATATCACCTATTGTTTTTCCCGATGATATTTTATTGTGTGGTAGAAGGAAGATGAAAAATTTGTGAAAATTTGGTAATTTTTAAGTATGGTATAGTTTTAAATTCCATTTGAGCCAAAGAAATTCAACAGATTTCAAATAAAATGTACTAAAAAGTAACATTATTACGAATAACTCAAAAACTACTCGTCAGATCTTAACTCATCAGAACACATCAGAAGCACTAGCTATAAAAAAGATATATAAAAAAGACTCATCAAAATTATTTTATCCAGAAACAAGTTATAAAACACATAAAAATATAGTCTAATTTAGAACCTCCTTCTCTTTTAGATTTCGGATAACAATTAAAACTGAGATGTTATGAAATAACGCCTGTCGTGGCGCAGAGGCACAAGCGTGTGGCTGTAAAAACAGGTTCAATTCCGACTCCAGGAAATGTAATATTTTCATTTCCTGTTTGGTAACAAGGCAAAGAGCGGCGTTAAGTTTCGCGACTCAGCACGCAATACCTCAATTCGGCGGAAAGTGGGGAACGAAAAGAGAGAACGCAGTGTCTTAACACAAGGTTCTCTGGTTCCCTCTGCCTACCATGCTATATGCGGGATACAGCGTGAAGGTAAAAAAAAGTATGAAATAGTGTATTGGATCTTTTTGAATTTATTCTTTGATACAAATTGAAATATTTTTTTAATATTCATACAAAAAAATCATCTAACGGTATATGAAATTAACAAGTAGAATAGCCAAAAAATAATCGTCAGTGATGTTATAATTTGTATGTAACGTGTGGAGTTAATCGATTTGTGCACTGAATGGATAAATTTAATCTTACTCTAGTAACAGATAGAGATATGCATACTAAGAGATGAAGTTACCTATTATGTTAGTTTAGTTTTAGCATTTGCTCATATGTTTGTAAAATATAAATAAATATTTTTTTAAAAAAATACTTAATATATTCTCAATAATATACAATCATTATTTTATTTTATTATTATATTTTTTATAAAGAAATAAACCTAGTATACAAATATTAAATTTATATATGCATATAAGCCCTAACTTTTATGTATTAAATAAGTAAGCAAGCAACCATTTTGAAATACTGAAGAAAGGCATCCTGTCATAGAACAGCATACGATTGGTTGAGGGTTCAAATCTCACTCGTGGTAATAACTACATTCACAATATTATCCGCTTTAGTAAGCCAAGTGCGGTTTCTCCACCACTCAACAAACAATATCTCAATTTTAAGTGGCAAGTAGAGAATGGAGTGTCTATACACTAACATTGTGTAAAATCATGATTACCCAACACACATTAACACAAACATTAATATTTTCTAATCATAGTAATCATAATCACGTTTAACATCGCACTGGAAAAAGTTTTCAAACATCACGTGTTCCATCACGCCTGTTAGTTTACTAACTTGGTATTATCAAACGTCCGGCCGATAACACTTGCTATAAACGTCTTAATTTATAGCTTATTTTAGCTACCGTCTAATTTTAATTGTGGATTATATTTATAAATCTTGACGGGAACGGAAATTTTACGAGAACGGAGTGTCTTAACACTTGGTTCTCAGGTTCCCTCTACCTATAGTACAATACTATGTGCGAGATACAACGTGAAGCTAAAAAAAAATTAATCTCAGGTTTATGAAGCCATCGTGGCGCAGTGACGGAGTATCTGACTGTCAACGCTGTTATGAATTCGATTTCCACTCGGAGGAATATTTAATTATTTTGATAATTAAATTTTAAGATTCAATTATTTTCAACCTCGCTATGATAAGACAAAACACAGTGATGAATTTCACACAACACGAGATGTCTCAAAGGGTCTAGCCGGATAAGCTAAGAAAAACTGCACTGGCGTGTAATGCATTGATTTTACCAGTTTTTCTTTTTTTTTAACTTCACGCTGTACCCCGCATATAGCGGGGTAGGCAGAGGAAACCAGAGAATCTAGTGTTAAGACACTCCATTCTCTTTCAACATTTCCGTTCCCCAACAGCGACACCCTTAATTTTCTATCCCTAAATCTCACAGGAAGAGAGTTATGGGGGTTACAACCCTTAACAAAAAATTAATTTTCTCGGTGAAATCAATTCATTACACGCCAGTGCAGTTTTTCTTAGCCTATACGGCTAGAGCCTTTAGACATAAAGTAGAGAACAGAGTGTACCACTAAGTTCTCTCTGCCTACCTTTCTACCTAGGTCTTCTCAAGCTTTTACTTCCAACTTAAGATTATTAGGTGGAAAATGTTGTACATTGATTATTATTAATAGGAATTTATTTATTTTAAGAGAAATCTTAACCACTGAATCTTAAAAAATATGATTATGAGTCAGTTATCATTATAACTGTATAACATATAAAATTTAATTATCATAAAACACTTCATAAACAGACAATTTCAAAAAATAAATTAATATTTCTTTAATATAACAAAACATAACATACTAACAATAAAAAAAAACATTACTCATGCCTTCCAAAAAAACCACAAATAATTTAAAAAATCATACATTTTATTATTTCTAATTCAAAAATACAAAAATTGCGTACCAAAGTTGTATACCGTCAACAATCCCTAACACCTGTTGATAAGATCCCGTCCTTGAACTTGAACGCGGCCTTCACAACCCTTAGGTCAATACGCACGAATATTTACCCCTATTTACTAAACAGTGTAAGGGGTGTGTTATAATTCTAGTCATAAAAAGTATTAACTACTAAGATGAATAACACTTTATTGTACATATAGAATAGAAATTGAGGCCTGTCGTGGCGCAGAGGCACAAGCCTGCGACTGTAAACGCGACAGGTTGTAGGTTCGATTCCCACTCCAGTAAATGAAGATATTAAATTGTATTTAGTAATTTCATCTCATCGCTCTGGTAAACCGCGGCGTTGAGTTCCGCTACTGAGCATGCAATACCTTAATAATTCGGCGAAAAATGGGGAACGGAAATGTTAAAGGAGAACGGAGTGTCTTAACACTAGGTTCTCTAACTAGAGATCCTAGTGTTAAGACTGAATGTGAGATACAGCGTGAAGCTTAAAAAAAACATAAATAAACACTTAAAGTGAATATGCAATAGCGGCCTTATTACTGAAAGCAATCTCTTTCAGGCAACCCACAATAAGGAACATATTATATGAGAATGCAGTTGCATAAAATATTCACGCTGTATCCCGCAAATAGCAAGATAGGCAGAGGGAACTATAGATCCTAGTGTTAAGGCACTCCGTTCTCTTTTCACCGTTTTCCGCTATATTTTACCCTGCTTTGTGCGGCATAACAATACGGGATAAAGCGTGTAGCTGTTAATCAGACACGAATAAAAAGCATAAGAAAAAAATAAAAGAAAACGCACAAAAATTTTCGACGTAGCAGGACTCGAACCCGCGCCTCTAATAAACCAAGCGCTGCTACCGCCAAGCCATACGTTTATATCCAACTATATCGAAATTCTTATTATTTTTGGTAAAAAAATGCAAGTGGTTAGTAATAAACAATGTATGCTGAGTACATGCTAGTGGCAAGTTCCAAAGAAGTCCCCAGAGAGTGTGGAGTCTGATTTATAGCATGTAAGGACTTGTGCTGGGTACTAAGTTTCCCATATCTAACTTTAAAATAAAATACTGGTTCTCTTGTATTTCCACTAAACATCTATTCTTGGGAAGAATTTCACAACTATTTTATTGCAGTGAAAACTTGTTCAGTCGAAGAAAAAAATGCACACATGACGTGAAAAATATCAAAAAGATTATATAATAATACTTACATACATACATAGCTTCACGCTGTATCCCACATATAGCAAAATCTAGTGTTAAGACACTCCGTTCCCCACTTTCCGCCGAATTGAGGCGTGCTGAGTGGTGGAACTCAACGCTGCGCTTTTGCCTTGTTACCAAACCCAAGAAATCTAAAGTTCCATTTCCTGGAGTGGGAATCGAACCCACAACCTGTCGCGTTTACAGTTGCACGCTTGTGCCTCTGCGCCACGACAGGCGTATATAATAATTATAATAATGATTATTTATTCTTAATATTAATTATTTCTAGAGACCCACTCACGATTTGCCTTAGCAACGGATATGTCATTTTACATAAAAGTGAATGTCAAATCAATAGTAGCGTGTGTAATATTTATTTGATTAATTTAACCTATTTCTAATTATTATATTATTATAAGTAACGTTTTCTGTACTCGTTCTCCATGTACAATTTTCATAGTCCTCCATCCGCTTAGTTTTCATTAAAAGGGATCCCGCGCGCGATTGACGCGTTAACAACGCGTTGTCTTTAGCAATGTATATGTCACTTTATATAAACATGTATGCCAAACCATGGTAGTGTGTGTAACACTTATTTTGTTAATTTAATATACTTGTTTAACATTATTTAATAAAAATAATTTCTGCACTCCTTCTCTATATAAACTATAAGTGTGCCAAGTTTCATTCTCCTCCGTCCGTGTAATTTTCTTAAAAAGGGATCCAAATTTTTTGCTTCACGTATTTATATATAGTTTATTATAAGGAATGAAGAAAGCAACATGCATTATATACATTTTCAAGTGATAAACGATAAAGATTTGAAGCGAGGCCAAGTCAAGTGTCGTTAAGAGAGTATTAAGTTAGTCATAAAAGTTTAAGTCAATTCCAACTCTACACGACGGACGGACTTGATGGATTTTATTTCTTCGCCATCAATGAAAATTATAATTTAAGATGAACTTGCTAAATTTTATATGAAACCATTAAACATTTGTATAATGACATTATGATTGTAATGACTTTATGGGCTTTGTGAAACAAACTTTATAAATTATTTAATATTTCAACTTCAGGTTACATCCAGCGAAGCAGAGTAGTCAGAGTGTTCCTAGGGATAAGACACTCTGTTCGCCTCTTCTATCCATATTTCAGACAAATCTTTCTATATGGATCTCTTAAACATTATGTATTAGTATGAACTTTACTACGAACACTGCATACAGCATAAAAGAAAGATTTTCTACAGAAATGCCAGAAATCTTGCAGGCAACGTATAGTAGGAGATTGCTTAGAAGAAGATCGAATAATCTCAAAAAAATAAATATATGTTATGTCTTACATGTTCTTTATTATCATCAATATAAGAAAAGAGAAAATAATGAAAAATTCCTCCACTATACAAGCCCATTATGGACAAATACTTTCTGTTTTTTTTTTTTAACTTCAAGCTGTGTCCCGCATATAACAGGGTTAAGACACTCCATTCTCTTTCAACAATTCCGTTCCCCACTTTCCGCCGAATTGAGGCATTGTTGAATGGCGGAATTTAACGCCGCGCTTTGCCTTGTTACCAAACCCAAGAAATGAAAATACTAAATTTTACATTTCCTGGAATGGGAATCGAACCCACAACCTGTCGCGCTTACAGTCGCACGCTTGTGCCTCTGCGCCACGACAGGCGTTAATGTATTTTAATTACAGACAAATACTTATCAATAAATATATAGCACACCAAACCAAACAGATAAGCTTCAATTTAGATAACTTCATACTAAATCTAAAAAGTTATTTTGGCAAAGTTTCATACAAAACCGTAGGCTTAGCCAAGTAATATAAGAAAGTTTAGTAAACTTTGATAGTCCACCTGTAGCAAGGCTCCCCGCCCTTGAACTTGATCCTGGCCTTGACAAGCCCCGGGTCAATACGCACGAATATGCGTTACCCTCGGTATAATGAGGGGTGGGGTTGTTTGGGTTTTTGGTTTACGCTTGTTTAGTTGATCTTGAATATAGATTTAAAGTCACTTGATTTGCTTCTTGAAGTTTAAACTTAATCGATTTGTTATTATGATTTGTATTATTTATTGTGATGGAGATATAGAGAATAAATCTTGTATAATTTATATTCATGTCTTCAGTAATAGTAGATAATATATGTTTTCACTTAGCAGGGTAGTGAAAGAGTGAGTGTCAAGACACTCCGTCTTCCGCTTTCCGCCTGAACTTATGACCCTTGTTGAACGGAACTCGCGCTTTTATCTTACTAGAGCGGAAAATAAAAATAATTTAAATAGAATCATTCCACTGAGTGGGAATTGAATCCACAACTTGTGTTAACAGTGAGACGCCGTCCACTGCGACACGATGGCTTAATAGTTTAAGTGTTTTTTTTTATTTTTTCCTGTATGCATCTTACACATTTTACAAGATATGCTATGAAAACCCAGCGATTTCTTCTTTATATTTCATTGTCATTTGCAGAAATTTAAACAATATTCTAAAAATAAACATGAAAATATGTGGGCAACGTGCGAAAATCTTAAGAGAACGGAGTGTTTTAACACTAAGTGTGAGAACCCTCTGCCTGCGTGTGCACTGCTATGTGCGGGATACAGTAGGAAACAAAACAAAAAAAACATTAATTAAATTCCTATACCAATCTAAAACGTGTCTAATTTTCTATAAAATAAGTCAATTACTTATGGTCCTCGTGAAGTTAACCATATCATCCCATATAACATATGTATCACATCAGAATAGACAAATAGACCCTAGCCTACCCTAATAGAAATAGACCCTCTGTTTAGTTTAGCCATGTCACAATATGTTGGCATTGCGAATTAGCTGCATTGTAGCAAAATCACCCTTTAGTGTGTGTTATAAATTGGGTTATTTTAATATAAAATATCTATGAAATGTAAAAAAAGATATATTTTTCAAGAAATTATTTTGTTATACTATTTTTTTTATTTTCACCAATTGTACCCATATCTTGAAATAATGCTGTCATGGTGCAGTTATGATGTATCCAATTACAAAAAATATGGCTTTATAATGTCACAATATTAAACATTAATATTTAAATGTTTAATAGTATTTTTTGCTAAGGATCAGACAAAACGCCTGTCGTGGCGCAGAGGCACAAGCATATGACTGTAAACGCGACAGGTTGTGGGTTTGATTCCCACTCCAAGAAATGGAATTTTTCATTTCTTGAGTTCGGTAACAAGGCAAAGCGCGACGTTGAGTTCCGTCACTCAACACGCAAGGCATCAATTCGGAAAGTGGGGAACCGAATGTCTTAACACTAGGTTCCCTCTGTCCACCCTGCTATGTGCGGGATACAGCGTGAAGCTATGTATGTATAATGCAATTTAAGTAGGTGGAAAGCGGAAAACGGAGGAATATATCACTAAGTTCCCTGTGACTTCTTCAATATGTGGGAGATGCATAAAAATATCTTTGAAAGACATCTAACAAAGCGATCATCAAAAACGTTAACCTTTTCACGGCATCATTAACTTTGATTCTACATACAGGACTGTAAGTAGCATCAGACATCGACATAAATAAAGTACTAAAACAGCATAAATAAGTTATAAACGGGCCGCGTTTACAATTTTTGTCTGTCATGTACAGTAAGGAACTCAGCTAACCTACGTCTCGCTACTAAATTTCATATTATTTGAATAAGAACTTGGTAGTTAGGTTGTATGAGGCGAGCATACCGTCGCGTGAACATGGGAAGCCACGGAAACACGCCACGTATGGTGTAAGACGTGACGGTGTTTAAATATTATCTTTTACTTAGGACGACATATAGTCTACATTTATATAGAAATAGGGGAACTTTTTTATTCTCTTTTGGAATTAAATATTTTAGATGTGTTTACTGTAATTTTTTTAAACATTTTGTACTTCTTCTTGGTCGGTTTCTTTATTGCTGAAGGTCATGCCCGTTGATTTGCTGTCGTGGCATTCCTGACAAGCTGCTTCCATGCCACCGTCTACAGCTTTCCTTAAAGCCTCGTTTTTGCTAGAAAACTGCTATGAATGCTAGAATTTTATGGTACCTTTTTTTATTTGTCTTAAAGAAATATTAATTCTTTTATAATAACAAAATTTCTATACTTTCTAATTATAGTGTTTGTGTGTCGGTTGTTCAAAATACAGGACATTTAATCGATATTTGATCGGATAAATCTATGTCTTTAATAAATTCCTCATTGTCAAAGAAAAAATTTAAAAAAACTTATAATCGAAAAAATTTATAATCTTTTTAATAAATAGCTGTTTCTTTAGACTTTCTACATAATAAAATAGTTTTATCCAAACACTAAATACTTCTTACTTTTTATTCCCATCAATTCGCTACTCGCTTATACTTGGACCGTTCAAGTTTCCGCGAAGTATAACGCGTTATAGCGCTTAAAGTTTTGTGATTTTATATCGGCAGTTTTATGGCGGTGGAGTAGACGCTTGATTTACTGACTTTACACTTATCCTTGTAAATATATGGAATAATATGAATAATTCATAAATATAGGCCTTTTAATTGTGTATTTATTATAGAAGCGAAATTGCAAACCTTAGTTGATCAATACTATAGTTAAATAGTGAAATATTTGAATCAAAATTTGCCCAATATAGCTAAGAAATCGCATTTATGTAACAATAAATCATTGAAAACATTGATAGTGTCTAGTGTCAGATTCTCATAGACTACTCTGCGGGATAAAGCGTGAAACTGCAAAAGAGTTAATTAACAACATTGATAACTTGACATCACATCTCATGGCCAAGAGGTCGCATACATAAATAAGAATAACAATAACTATACATCACATCACGTGATCAGAAGACCGCACATATATAATAATAAATATGATTTCAAATTACATCTAAGCCAAATTATTTACTACCTTCACAAATCCAGTGCTAAAAAACTACGTTAACCAAATCAGCATATTTTTGACACAATGCATTTTTAATGGCGAAACCAAATACAATAATTCATGGATAAGATTAAGAAAATAAAATTAATTTAAATGTATACACGAATGAGAATCGAATCCATAACCATCGCGAACAGCCACAACCTCTACACTAAAATACTCAAATTAATAATTAATCCAAAAAAAATTCAAAGTAAAAGCTTCAATATAAAAATAAAAGATTGTAAAGACGATAACAATACCGCAGTATCGGGTATCGCGGACTTGCTCACCGCTGTCTGAGCCTTGTCTGCTTTATTGATGATTGATGTTGCACTCGTTATGAAATTACTTCTTCAATTCAACATGTCATTGTGTATTGTTATGATATGTGTAGATATTATTATGTAATTTTATTATAAATTATACTATCTATTTAGTACTACATACATATATAGCTTCACGCTGTATCCCGCATATAGCAGGGTAGGCAGAGGGAACCTAGTGTTAAGATACTCCGTTCCCCACATTCCGCCAAATTGAGGCATTGCGTGTTGAGTGGCGGAACTCAACGCTGCGCTTTGTCTTGTTACCAACCCAGGAAATTAAAAATTTCATTTCCTTAATGCCTCAATCCGGCGGAAAATGGGGAACGGAATTGTTGAAATAGGACGGAGTGTCTTAACACTAGGTTCTCCGGTTCCCTCTGCCTACCCTGCTATTTGCGGGATACAGCGTGAAGCTAAAAACAAATAGAAAAGAAATAATTAAATCATAGTAATATGGATAAAAGTTAAAAGATTTGTTTTCTCAAATTATAATTTTTAAGAATTATAATATATTTATAGGAAATTTGTATAATACACGTATGATAAGTATAGGATAAACAAACATAACAAAAAAATAGCATTTACGGGATAGAATAAATAATACTATGGTAGAAACAGAATAATAAGCAATAACTAAAGCAATAAAAATCTATAGAAACTTTTGTTTACATCAACTACTGTAACCGAAATCTTTCATTGTTTCTTTACCAGTACTTTTTCAACTTCTTTTATGTCTTTCCTTCTTTTTTATGTATCCCCCAATATCGCGGGAATTGTAGAGGGAACGGAATTAATATCATGTCACTGTCTTTTTTATTCTACTTTGATTTATTTTTCTCTCTTATTTTTTTATTAACTATTTAAGGATTTTTAAATACTAAATAAATGATAATAAATGATATAATTTAATAGTCAACATACATAAAACTGTTTTGTTACTCACTTAGTCACTGACAGAGAACTAACAGCCAACACTACTGTGCGTAGAAGGTTCAAAATTGGCATGTAAGTTCCTTGAGAGTTTCGACAAGCACTAAAAGAAGATTTCTAGAAATTCCTACGGGAACCTGGAAACAGCAGGGTTCTAGATTTTACAATGGTCAAAAAAACCAAAACCTTCGGAAGCAGAGTCGCAGGATATTACTGGTCTAAAATATTCATTAATTTATAATTTTAACTCATCACTTAAATAATTTAATATATAAGTAAGTTGCTTTACTAACAAAAGTTCAATATCTTATGACACATTACATACATACATATATAGTAACAATGTCCGAGTATCGCATAACATGAACTTGGTCGCCGTCTGTCCGTCTGTCTGCGCTTTATTGATGTCAAGTAGTTGCGTAATGCGCGGTCAATGCCGCCCGTGCGTGTTAGAACTATGTATTTAGTTTTGCATATACATATATATACATATTTGTATATGTGTATGTTCGTGTCTTTATATGTAGTTGACTTTTAATTTGTTAAGTTATGAAGCTTTTTCATTTTTAATAGACTATAATAGAGTACTAGCTGCATCCTGCAACTTTGTTTGTGTAGACTGTAAAACTTAAAGCCCCACTCTTTTCAATTTTCATAAGAATTTCGTTCGAAATCAATTCTTAAGGCTCATCTACACTCATCAAGGAGCCTTTACGCCAAATACCATCTTTCTATGACCAGTAGTTTAGCCTGTACGTTGTCTGTCAGTGATGTAGTAACGCAAACGTTTTATATATATAAGTTTAAAAGGTCCGTGCATGCAATGTTCATAGATCAGTTTATAGATAATATTATTCTTACTTTCTCTAGTAATTGTTGGTGTCCTTTCGTAAAATTCACCAATACAAGCAAAATAGATAAAACAAAATAATGTAATTTTACTTTCTTTGCCTTATTACAATAAGACAGAGCTTTTAATCAGGTTTTTTAAGCCAAATAACTTACTTAATACTACCTAGGTTAATTGGAACACGTTGACTGGAAGAGATCTCTTGTAGATATAAATCCTTTCTTATAACCAAAGTAATTTATTCACATTTCTTATATAATTCATAAATACAATAAAGGATATATAATATACATACATACATAGCTTCACGCTGTATCCCGCATATAGCAGGGTAGGCAGATGGAACCTAATGTTAAGACACTCCGTTCCCCACTTTCCGCCGAATTGAGGCATTGTGTGCTGAGTGGCGGAACTCAACGCCACACTTTGCCTTGGTACCAAGCCCAGGAAATGAAAAATTCCATTTCCTGGAGTGGGCATCGAACCCACAACCTGTCGCATTTACAGTCGCACGGTTGTGCCTCTGCGCCACCGCAGACGTTATATAATATATAATATATTATCTAAAAAATAGCTAAAATTACAATTTTTTTAAGTTCTTTGAACTTTCGATGTTAACTAAAAAGAGAACAAGTAAACATTTCAATGCACAGTAATCAAACTGGCAAACCCTGACCTCGCTAATGGTTACAAGTGGCTCAATTGACGGACGTGACGTCACGCACTTCCGTTTGCAATTACGCACAAGTTGGAAATTGCAAATTTCATTTTATGCGCACAAAAGCTTTATTGATACATAAAAAACGTTTGTGTTTTATTTAAAACATCTTTAGAGTTAAATGTTAGTGTTTGCTTCTTCTTTTTCTTAGCTTCACGCTGTATCACGCATATAGCAGGGTAGGCAGAGGAAATCTGAGAACCTAGTGTTAAGACACTCCGTTCTCTTTCAACATTTCCGTTCCCCACTTTTCGCCAAATTGAGGCATTGCGTGTTGAGTGGCGGAACTCAACGCCGCGCTTTGCCTTGTTACCAAACCGAAGAAATGAAAATACTAAATTTTACATTGTTTGAGTGGGAATCGAACCCACAACCCGAAGCGTTTACAGTCGTTTTTTAGTGTTTGCTTTGTTTGTTATAATGTGCATACTATAGTAAATACTAAATTTTGTATACATATTGAAATAAATATCATCTGGACATGAGGAAATGTGAATTGATTGAGACCATCATGGCGCAGTGGGGCAGTGTCTAACTGTTAACGCAATTGGTTATGGGTTCATTCCTCACACAGGAGATTGATTATATTTAAATTATTTTTACTTCCCGCTTTGGTAAGACAAAACATTGACGGCGTTCCATCACTTAACACGAAATGTCTCATTTTTAGGTTCCATCTACTCTTATATGTGGAAACAATCATGAAATTTTTCTGCTCAGATTGATTGATCATAAAATCAACACATTAAGTTAAATTGCTGAAAACAGCAATATAATAAGAATAATAATGTTAAGTTTTACATAAAAAGAAGCTGACAGTTAGATGTTAGCGAATGACGTCAATACTTACTACTTACTGTATGAACTCCATAATAGTTTTTGTTTTATAGATCAAGTTAAATTATTTTAAATACTTTCTTTCTAATAATAATATAATCTATATATTAAATTTCATCAATATCCTTTTGCTAAAATGTTTTTGCATTGCAAAAAAAATATTTTATAATAGAAAAATATTTTTACAATCGCCTATTATGAGTATAATCAATACCCACTTTAGACTAAAGTATGTCCAATTTCAAGACTTCCAACATCATTCATGTCCACTTAAAAAAAACATTCATTCTTACATTTCTATGAAGAACGTGCATATAGCATTCCATTTCCTAGAGTGGGAATCGAACCCAAAACCTGTCGCGTTAACAGTCGCACGCTTGTGCCTCTCGTCACGACAGGCGTTATATATCTATAATATCTATCTATTATTTATTCTGTACAATTAGTTCAGTTCTTTTTTAATAACATATTAGGTGAGATGGCATATATGTCCTAACACAACACATATCATACACAAACTTATACTTACTGAAAGTGGAGAACGGAGAATTTTGACATTATGTTCTCTCTGCCTACTTTGCTACGAAGAAAAAACGTGAAACTGCTCATATCATAAATGTCAGATAAATTTACTAAAGTAAATTATCATTTATTATATATGTAAAAATATATTAATATATGTGTAATAACACATAAATACAAATGTTATTCTTTTGTATTCTTTACTAAAAGTAGTCCTTTTAAAATAAAGAAGGCAAAGAGTACAAGAACGGTACAGGTGCAGATTTATATCGTATTAAGTATTAGAAATGAGTTCATCTTACGCTATCTCTCTATTCATCTACAAAGACTTGGACAAATTGTGAAAGTATTTCAACATATTTATATATGAATTTATTTCTGTATTAATGTCATATATTTTTATGATTGATTTATTTATAAATATTATTTAGTAAACAAAGCTAATTAGGATATAACAGCCAAATTGGTCTTTAGGAAGGATTACCAGCAAACGGCGTGTGCATATTTCATTTGGCACAGAACACCACTATTCCTCGACAGACTATCGCAACAATACAAAGCAGCCGAGTATTACAATTGGAACTCTTCATTAAAAAGCCCAAAAGAAGCTAACCCGCGATTCAAAACCGTCGCCTGGCAACACTGAAAAATGCATTCGTGAGACAAAAGCAGGCTATTACGGCCCCAGGATTAGCCCTATTGACACTACGTTACCAATTAAAAAGGGAGGGGTGCTTTTTCGTCTCGGTTTTTTCAGCAGACACTTTTTCAGGCCGCGGGCGAGCTCCCGACCCCCCTCGGCGCTGTAGAGAAAAATCAATAACGCAGCACTTTTTTCCGCGCGTAAAGCATGCACCGACACGGCCCCGCCGATGTGTGTGTGCCCCACGCACACACGCGCGCGTTGCATTGGCTTGTCAGTGTTTTTTCTTTTAGCATTAAAATTTGTAGAGGCGCTCCACCCGACGTTACGTGCCTTTGATTAGGATGCAGGATGCACCTGAAGAGTTCACGCAGGCCCGGCCTCGAGTGGATGCGGCCAGGCTTTTAGGGTTACAACGAATGGAACAATTAAGCTGCTGACGCACTCGTGGTCGATGCTCGCCGTACACGAGTACGAACTTGTTCAGATATACAATTACGGAATATGACAGAGGTTTCATGTTTATATACCATACAAACATACATACATATAGCACACTCGTAGCCGGCCCTGTGTAATTTAAATACAAAGTAAGGACCCATTCATCTTTTATAGCCGTCAACGAAATGCGTTTCATAATAATTATGAAATAAAGCAAATACTTATTCTAAGAAACTGTTTGAATTTTATTTTACTCTCAGTTTCTCTCGGGGCAAGAAACAATACCCTCATTATGTTTAAAGCATAACTATACTCCAATTTTACAAAATGAAACAATTTAAAACATTTTATCGCGAGCCTTTTGTGTAAATTCGCTCCAAGAGATCGCCGTAACTCGTTCCGTTAAAAGGATTGCGGTAAAGTAAGGAACAGATTGTTGTTAACGAAGCAGACATCATTATCTATAAGTGATATTAGCCAGCTCGATTCTTTCTAAGCGGAGCCGAGTGCCGACCTTGGTCGTGCTTCCGCAAGCCTAAGCCTGTATAAACAGCACAAAAGCTTTTGAGCCCTAACGAATTCTATAGTGCTCTATTTGCATATATCCTAATGCTCAATGCGACAACCGCACATCACTAATTGCGAACGCAGACTAACGTAAAAAAGCATCACATCTAAAAAAGAAACGCTTTGCACATTTTTATTTGGCGTCGGCCGTGTCAGAAGTGATTCCGTCCCGCTTGCACCCCATTGTTACGAGTACACGGGCCGGGGATCTCGTCATCAGTCCATCTTTGTCTACCGCGCTTTTTTTTGAATGTGCAAAAATATAAAAACTCCGATTCGGGAGGGGTGGGGGAGGTCCCGCCGCTGCAGTTGTGTGCGTCGAAATGCTTGTTTTAGAGTTGCCCGATCATAAGTCAATATAGGTATTAAAATGCTACAATATATTTTTATATACAGGAAACGAAATACTTCCTAATAACATTGAATCAATAAGTCTTAATTATTATTTAGTCTATACGTAATACTTAGATATTACATTGGTATCTAAAATATCATGTTAGATTTGCAGACACAAATCATAGTAATTAAACAAACATTTACATTGATTATACAATAGTAGAAACGAAACGTCTAGTAGCTTCATCTAGACTGTACTTAAAAAGAGAATGCACCAAAATGACACTGAAATAACATAATCTTGCAAAGCAAAAAAGACAAACTACGCCTTTCTCCGCACCTTTCACCATCTACATTAGCGCTCTGTTAATCATAGAGTAACAGGTGGCTAGTTTTGGTAATCCAAATTTAGTATTAAGGCGTTAGATCAATTATTTTTAGATCATTCTAACGCAAAAAACTAATATTTATTACATTATGAAAGTCTGACAGTATATTAATCTTGTCTTTAGAAATTACTATATCTGAGTTTTGTTGGAGACTAAAAGAGAAAACGCAATAAGATTTTAATTAAACAATATGTGTTAAATTTGTACCCAAATTTTACAAGTTTTAGAAAAAAATTAAATGTTTTTGTAAATACATAACAAATACAAAATATAGTCACCTTTATATATAAATTTAGGTTTTTTTATACATCACTTTCTTTTTCAATGCAATCAGATGAAGGAGTAAGCCCGAAGTGGGGTAGAGTCGGTAATTGAACTGGTTCCGAGTTCATCAGTTAGCGTCGCGTCTGTAAAAACTAGTAAAACTTGTATAACCTCATATTGTCGTAGGTTAAGGATAATACTTTTAGAACGTTGCTGTCTCATAAATACTATATTTTAATACTGTAGGTGTGTTTAAATGAATAATATTATTAACGTAGATGTTTGATTTTGTCAAGAACTAATTTAAAATGCATACATACATACATAGCTGTATCGCGCATATAGCAGGGTAGGCAGAGGGAACCTAGTGTTAAGACACTCCGTTCCCCACTTTAAAATAAAACATTATAATAAAAAAACGTGAATATTTCTAGAACAAATATCGCAAAAAGATAAATCTAAAGTTCAGTTCAACCGGCCGCACTTAAGGAGATTTTCTTCTCCACGTTTCCTGCAACAGTATATACTCGTAGGAAAAAAGTGCACATAAAAAGTTCCGGTCTCCGACGCCGACCTTACGCAGTATCGTTTTATTGCGATCGTGCCCGTGGCCTCACTCCTTCTTACCTCATAACACAGTTTCTCTTGGCTCTTTTTCCTTTTTTTAAGCTTTCTCGCATCTTTCAGCCGTGTGTACCAAACTTTTCCCGCCATTCAAGGAATCGTGCAACTTAGAACTTACAACGGACAATGGACGGACTTTAATTAAAACTTTTTTGGTCAATTACGAAATTTATGAGTAAATGTGTACATCCAGTCTCACTCATTCAGTCTTAAGAAAAACCGGCAATTCATTAAATTGCTGTAAAAAAGAAATTTCTTTTGAGCATTATAATTACGGCTTCGTTAAATTCTATACTTTGCTGAGTAAAGTAAAAGGCGCTTTGAAAGGACGGTTTTAAAATTGAAAACGGAGCTTAAAAATACGTTTCTTAATTGACTTTCAGAACATAGTATAATACCCACTGAATAGAATTTTTAAAAGTGAACCTATATGCCCTCACTCAGGTACAATCCTTTATACGTCGGCCAACATGGATGATGTCTTTTGACGGAACTTTATAATCGCCATTTCATATTTTTATTTCTTACCCACTTATTCTAAAAATATTGTGAAATTCTTATGTTATACATATATTTTATTTTACAAGTTAATTACTGTATTATAACCAGCTAAAAGTACCTATAATAATAAATATATAAGGTATATTCAAAAAACGTAACGTTACATAAACAGTGGTCATAACTCAAAAAGAGCATTATTCAAATTTAAAATCTCAATGGCATTCAAAACAATCATGCAGATAATTCGTAATTTAAAACTACATGACACATAAAGGGGTTGCTCCCTCACCCTGACCGCTATAACTTGGTCTGTACATAAAACAAAACTTCCTCAAAAAGATCTATTTGTTCAGGCGGGCAGGGAGGGTTGGGGGGTCCTGGATAGGTGGTAGGTATGTATAATGCACATTTTTGCATGGCGTTTTGCACGCGATGAGGCTCAGCCCGAGCTCGCCTCTGCAGGCACCCACACACGCTCACATACATGCTTATACGGTACACATATAACAAATTAGGGTATCATTAGGTTAGATAACTAAGCTTTTATGGGGTATTGGTAATGGTACCAACACTTATGTTATCTCTATATATTTAAAATATAATAAAAAACACTTTAAATTGAAAATCAAATGAAATATAAAGTAAATTGCGTATATCTTAGATCCCATATAAAATTCAGTAGACCGTATACAAGAGCCCTATGCTCTTCACTTCGTAGAGGTTTGTAGAACAACGCTACAGACGTAGCACTCACGCATTACACGACTCGTTTACCCAGTTCCTTACTTATTAGTGTAACATACTTGACATGGTAAGATGTCACTTAAGTTTGTTTACTATTTCATTCCAATATTTAATATATAAATATATGGACTTATATTATACAAAACTTTACTACTGTAGTTATTAACTTCACGCTGTAACCCGCATATAGCAGGGTAAACAGAGCGAACCAGAGAACATAGTAATAAGACACTCCATTCTCTTTCAACAATTCCGTTCCCCACTTTCCGCCGAATTGAAGCATTGCGTGTTGAGTGTAATAATATTTCTTTAAAATCAATTTAAATGAACATTCAGATAACTTCAACATAGAATACATAAGGTTATACAAATTAACAGGAAGCGACTACATATGAGTATCATTATAATAATAGGTACGGACAAGGGGGTTGACGCTCGAAAAAATCATATCTCCCTACCGGGGGATGCAGGTGGGGTTGCCTGTGTTTTTATTTTTCGATTGGCGGATTGCAGGGAGTAATGATCGATGGAATTAACGTGCCACTGGCCACCTAGACGATCTGAATTTCGAATGGTTTCTCGTCGTTTTTCTTTCAAATTTTAAATTGAACTTTGATGGAAAAGCTTTTTGTGTACTCTTGTTTACTTATTATCTATGTTGGCTGTAATTGGAAAGTTACTTATGTTCTGGGTTATAACTATTTGTATTATTGTCTTCAATCTTTTATCTTAACTATATATAAAAATCGATGTATTAATAATCATTATATAAATAAATTAAGACAAAGCGCGGCGTTGAGTTCCCGCCACTCAACACAATGCACTCACAACGTATTCGGCGGTAAGTTGGGAACGGAAATTTTGAAAGAGAATGGAGTGTCTTAACACTAGGTTCTCTGGTTCCCTCTGCCTACCCCGCTACATGCGGGATACAGCGTGAAGTTGAAGTTGATGTATTAATATCGATTTAAAAGGCCTTGGGTTTGTAATTTTTACACATATTAAATAAAATTATTTTAACCGGATTAATCGCGTATATTTTGGTATTCGCAAATACTTTTTTGGAAACGTAACGTTTAAAGTAGTTCTACTAGCACTTTTAAGTAGTTCGTGGTAACAGGTATAACAACTTGCATACATACTTTTGCATAATGAAACATGTTTATTTGACTGTTTGTTTATACTTTAGAAATACATTTATTAATGTAATAATTTGAAGTACCATAAAACGCCTTTCGTGGCGCAGAGCCACAAGCGTGCGACTATAAACGCGACAGGTTGTGGGTTCGATTTCCACTCCAGGAAATAGAATTTTTCATTTTCTGGGCTTGGTAACAAGTTCAGCCAATCAGCACGCAATGCCTCAATTCGGTGGAAAGTCGGAAACGGAATGTCTTAACACTGGGTTCCCTCTGCCTACCCTGCTGTATGCGGGATACAGCGTGAAGTTATGTTTGTATGTGTGCATAAAACGATTTACTAATCACCCTATGGGCAATGATATTCAAATCTATCAATTAAAGACTATCAAGAAACTTAGTGATTTATCACTAAACTGTTTTTTTATCACTAAAATTTAAAAAAATACCTCACAGCCATGATACGATGCACCCCAGACCAGACCGATACCGGATAAGCCATCGTAATGTTTCGATCCATTCAGTTTACAAATTAAACACACCCCGCACTCCGTACGCCCACGTCCCTACAGGTACATTGCATATACAGTACATATGTGTACGCCGGACATGATTTATATACGCCGTATACATTTGGCATAATTGAAAAATGGCCGGGAAAATGGCTGGCTATGTTATTGTGGTGCTATGAAGAAGGCAGGCAGTGGGTTCGATTTGTTTTATGGGATGTTTTTTTAAAAACGTATTAATTACTTAACGAAATAAGGGTTGGTAGTAATGCGTAATCTGTCTTGCGGTATTTTGAAAGCAAAGTAATATAAAAGTATATATGAATATGAATTGGAGGCCATCGTGGCGCAATATAAAAGCATGACTGTGAACGCGCTTGGTTGTGAGTTCGACCCCCTCTCAAGAAACTATTATGTTTAAATTATTTTAATTTTCATTTCACAGCTCTGCTAAAAAAACGCGGCGTTCATTTCCGCCACGTAACACACAATGTATCGATTTCTCTAGACAGTAACTTATTTTAATACTGTTTTTCCCTGATTATTGCACCTTTCTGTGTGGAAAAAAGCTTAAAAACTAATTAATATGTTAAAATTTATTAGGCCTATATATATTCGTTAAGTATATTATTTACAGTCCTACAGTTCAATTTATGTATACATACATCCATATATCCATACACCGCACCATATACATACGTCATAATTGAAAAATGGCCAGGCAAGTTAATGGCACAGCATCGGACAGAGCAAATAGCGTTTTTCGTCGGCTACAGGCTGTCGTATGAATATGGATGTTGCCACTTCAATAAATTTGTCGCTCCCGGTAATGATAATGCGTGGATTAAATTGTGATGTGTGGCCAAATTTTTTTGCGCTTTTGTTTATGTTTTGGGGGTTGCCAGTTTTATCATTTTATTCTAAAATTAGGGTAAATTTTGAATTTGAAAATTTTGTGTGAGATTTTTGGTACAAAATAACAGGATTAATTGCGTATCGTCGAAGTTAGTCCAGTGACCAAGAACTACTGTAAAGTGTTCGAAACGTCAGATTTCCAGAAAATGTAGTCCCAAATATTAACACATACGCGGTTAAAATAGTTTAATTTTATACTCAGATATGAAATACGGTACAGAAAATTGTTTTTTTTTGTTTTTTTTTTCTTCATCTAAGGATATTGTGTAAAACAAATCTACTAAACATCTGAAGGTATCGATATTGAAATATCTGAAAGTTTCGTCAATATTTACAATGTTT
>JAKGSA010000288.1:376905-463124 GCA_033558755.1 Philaethria dido
TATATATATATATATATATATATATATATATATATATATATATATATTTTATCTTAGCTTCACACTTAATCCCGCACATAGCAAGGTAGGCAGAGGGAACTAGAGAACCTAGTATTAAGACACACCGTTCTCTTTTAACATTTCCGTTACCCACTTTCTGCCGGCGTTGCTTGCTGAGTAGCGGAACTCAACGCCGCACTTTGCCTTGTTTTCTTGTGTCGATACTTACCCTCCTAATTTACTAAAAGCATTCCGCCTATCTTCATATACAATAGTAAACATACTAAAGATCATTACAACTAAAATTGCAACCCCATAACGTTACCCTCTATAAGTAAGACAAAGATTCTTATCACAATACCAACTTTCTAACAAAGACATCTGTTTATCTCCCACACGATCTTCACAGCATCTTGTCATAAAAAATATATGGATTAAAATAATGAAATTTTAAAAGTGATGACAAACAGACGCAGTTAAGAAGTATCTACTCGTAGTTAACACAATGGTTATGGATACAATTTCTTCAACTTAGAGATCGAGGACTCTATTCGGGGGAATGATTATATTTGTCTTCTTCTTCTTCTTTGTGTCAATGAATTAGATGTCTAAATGATGTTTTGCCATTGCATAGCCACGTTGACTGCATCATCTGTTGCCTCAATAAGATCGTTGTTTGAGCAGGTGAATGGATGGGACTGGCAAGCAAGTGTACCATATTTTGTGGGTTGGCACCACAGTCACAAGACGTGTGACCCTGCGGGATGGTATCCCCACTTTGCATGGTGTTCTTTGCAGCGGCCAAACTGACTAACCAAGCGATTGAGCGATTTCCAGGTTGGCCAAAGCCACATATCCTTAGTCATCAAAGAAAACCATAAAACAAATATTTCACGTAACTTACTATCGTTAAAAACAGGATATACGTATAATTACTAATAAAAACTCGTTAATTACTTAACTATAGTGATTGTAGTATAAATAGTTAACTTTGAATGGTGACACGGTGTTGTGGCATTGTTTTACTTCGACTTTGCATGAAAACGAAAGTTGGAGTTCGGTATTAGGGATGTCTCGACTGTGTCAGTAGTTTTGTTTTACTAGTGTTCATGTTAAGTTTGTAGAATGATTTAAAAGTAGGCTTAAAATATATCGACGAGACCTTCGTGGTCCATTGGAAAAGCTTCGTAGTAGTTGCGGGTTCGATTCCCACTCGGGGAAATGATTATATTTGTATTTTTATTTCAACGGTATGGTAAGATTAAGCACGGTGATCGGAGCCGAAATCGAAAAACGAAATTTATTATCACTAGGTTCTCTCTAAACACTCTGCTATACAAGATAAAGCGTGAAGCTAGAAAAAAATATATAGGTTAACATTTACAAAACGAAAAACGTAATACGAGTATATTGACACTAGGATTCCTCAGACCCTTTCTTACGCTGATTTAAGTCGTAAAAAATGAGCATTTCCTCTTGACACGTCTATAATATGTTTATTTACTCCATTTCTTTATTATTCAGAATATCTAATAGAAATGAATTGGGAGATGATAATACAGATTTATGTTGTTGTTAAATATATGTAAATAATGTATATTTTTAAATATACGTAGTAGAAAGAACGTATTAGTTTTACATGTCTTAAAAATATAATAATTATAAAACAGATATTGATATAAAATGTGTGTCAAACAAGTTGCAATAAGCCGATATAAATTCCACGTTACTCGATTAGAACTTATAGCTTACTTATAGCTTACTTATTGCTTGGAAGAGTCCAAGAGGTGCGGTTTCAAATTTTACAACATTCAATTTTTGATATGCGTCTAAATACTTTTCTGTAAGTTAGTAAATAATACTTATATATAACAAAGTATTAATATAAAAAGACCACAGTTGAGATGAGTCTAACTAAACGTTATGGTAATGGGTTGAAATGCCTATCGTCTATCGAATCGCTCTATCGAAGAGGCACAACCGTGCGACTGTAAACGCGACAGGTTGTGGGTTAGATTCCCACTCCAGGAAAGTTGCGCGCGGCGTTGAATTCCGCCACTCAGCACGCAATGCCTCAATTCGGCGGAAAGTGGGTAACGGAGTGTCTTAACACTAGGTTCCCTCTGCCTACCCTGCTATATGCGGGATACAGCGTGAAGCTATGTATGTATGTATCTATATAACAGGTTAAACGGAAGTCATAAGAGAACGGAGTGTCTTAACACTAGGTTCTCAGGTTTCCTCTGCCTAGCCTGCTATGTGCAGGATACAGTGTGAAGCTATAAAACAGGTATTTCCATAGTTCTAGTTAGACAAAATGGGGCATTGGTTTCCAATACCAACAAGCAATTTTGCTAAACGGCTTAAAATTGGAGGACGAACTGTTATATTAGTAACTTACATCTACCGATCCTAAAAGATGCACATATGTGAGAAAAATTAACTGAAACTTTATTTGTATGTGGATTTAATATATTATCTTTAAAGAAGTATGATATTTTAAAAATTTGTATTTATTTTACTTATTGACTGAAAAAATATACATTTTCATGCCTGTTCAGATTACTTTACACCAACATGAGGTCACTGCAACCTTCATCCTTATAAATAAAAGTTTTGTATAAGTATAAAACAAAATTCTAGCACTCCAAGCTTCAGGAAGTGATGGCGTGTCTCAAACTTCTGAAACGCGCGCTTTCAGGGGTCATTCACCCGTCCAGACATCTTACAAGCATATTATACACCTTGCCATATCTTATTGTCATAATCATAAAGCCTATTATCCTTTAACTGAAGTGCCAAAGTTCGCGTAAATATAAACTTCATTCAAACTTTTGTGGCCTATACAAAGGGAGTAAGGTCCATTTTCACACGTCACAGTTGCAAGGAAATCGCATCGGTTTTCTTTTGACGGATTTCTTTAGAAAACACTGAATGTATTCGACAAGAAAGAAAATGCTCGGAACCCTTTGTTTTAATTGTGGATTTTTAAAGCGCGAAATGAGGATGTCGCATGACAGTAGGTAAGAAATACAGCTCTAAAGGTGGTCCTTGCTCATTATTTATTGTTTTTTTCTTCAATTATTTTTATAATATCTTCGTATGTTTTTTTAATTTTTATTTTTTTTATTGCATGTACTTATTAACGTTCTTGTTAATCAGTTTTCTTAACATAAAGTTTCAAAATAATTCGAAAAGCAAAAGGACTCGGCTAATGATGCAGTAGGCAAATTTTTTGTACTGTATTTGAGCTGTTCATATGCATCTTATGATCTTTGGTTCATCAAAATATAAACAATAAAGCTGTTCTTGATAATTTCATAGTAAAAAACATCAAATTTTAAACATAGAGAAAATCGGTCGAATATTAAGCATGTAGAAAAAATCAGTCTCCCAATTCAATTATACAGTTTGGCAATTTGCTAACAAACTTAATTAAGTATTCATTAATTATTGTTTTCCTTTTACGTTATATTGCGTAGGATCATCAAAACAACAGATTATCATTGTTTTTTTAACAAAATTAAAATGAATAATTAAACACAAATTACTTTATTCAATACCATGTCGAAAATACATTAAGCTAAAAATCTTATAAGCGATAAATCTTTCGGAACGCGTTAGACCACCCTTTTCTTACAAGGCACATAATTGATCTTGTATCCGCGATGCACGGAAGGTTCGCGTGTGAGGCGCCAAACGAATTCGTTCGTTGATCCCCGCCATATTTATTACTTTTACTTTTTAATTTATTGCCCGTAGGACATGCAATGGCTGTAAGTCCTAAAGCTTACCCTGCAGTGCGGTGTAAAGCTAGTCTGCATTTTTTAAAAAGCTCTTATTTAAAGTATACTAATTAAATAAAATTTTATAAAAAATTAAAAAAAACACTGCCGACATTTTTCATAATTCTCCAACGGGCCAAATGCAGTAACCTAAATTAGTCGTGTTCCGTCAAACAAGTCAAGCACACAAAAAAACCTTAGGCATTGTGACCAGCGAATCTTCAGCACGCTTCGTCAGCGCGTCCCGTGCATAATCTGTTAAAAATAGAGCCCCTTGTCTCTGGTCGAGGGCCGTTGTCTACGGCACCACATGTTGACATACACACCGACGTATTGTAACCTCTATACTGTTGTACATAAGAATCACTAACGCCTTAGAAACTGCAGGCTTTTTATTTTTGTCTGAATGATGCTTTATTATACAGCCATGATAACTAATACAATGATGCAGCGGATTTTTTTGTGTTCACAATTTTCCTAACAACATTGGGAGGGTGAATATGTAAAGATTGTTAACGTTAAGAAACAAGATAAACAAATCTCATATTTCTCGTTAAAGTAACTCTACTTGAAGTCTTAGCGATTGTGAAATAATTGGATTTACAATCTAACTATATCTATACGGTTTGTGGAGGAAACATTTTCGATGTCATTGTTTTGCCAAATATTTTTTACTTTTTTATTTTTTTTGTTTCATTTGATTTTAATTGTTTTAGTATTCTTTAAAAAATTTCATATATTAAATATACATACAGATAAAGGTAAGCCTAAGATTGAAGGCGTCGTTGACAGCGACGACTTTTTGACAGACGCATAGATTGATATGTCATTATATTTTCTATTACCACGGAAGAATTAGACCATCATTATTATCATTCAATAGTTTTTTTAAGCGAAAAAACCGATAACGAGTATATTTTTTGTAGTGCTGCATGTGCAAAGACGGTCATCGAGTCAGGATACAAGTGAAATTAATAAAATCTTATTAAATAAAGAATTACAAATAAAACATTACCACCTTATAATATCACAACATTACCCCCTTTATTTCCCTTTTTTAAATAAAGTTAAACAAAATGGCAGTCAACCCAATCCCATCACAAGCGATCGAACCTACATACTAAGTGATATATTCCTACGTCCGCCATTCAACGTTCTTCTCATAATTAGCCCAAAATAAATCCATCTTGTTCTACCGTCTGTATGCGTCTCGCCTATTATCTCACACCTCGTAAAGACTGACTATATCTACTAATATATGAGGAAGAAACTAACGTTTGTCATAGACCACTTTAGTGCTAGCCATTTATAGTGTAAGACAAGTATAAAAATTTTAACGCTTGTTGTGGCGTAGAGGCACAAGCGTACTTTTGTAAACGCGGCAGGTTGTGGATTCGATTTCCCCTCCAGGAAAGAATTTTTTTAAATACATTTCCTGGGTAACAAGGCAATGCGCGACGTTGCACGCCTCAATCTGGCGGAAAGTGGGGAACGAAATTGTTGAAAAAGTACGGAGTGTCTTAACATTTACTACTCTGATTCCTTCTGCCTAGCCCGCTATATGCGGGATACAGCGTGAAGCTAAGAAAAAATATTTATCATTATATTAATACGTGTTGGTAAACTTAAAAGTAAACTTTACCTCTTTTTATGATAACTGTGAGGCCGGAAGGGTATGAAATTTGGCACACTTAAAGTTCATATGGAGAAGAAATGCAGAAAACGTTATTTATAAATATGTAATATTTGGAAATAGATTAAATTAATTAAATAAATATAACACACACTACTATTGACTTGACATTTCCTTTTATGTAAAATGACATATCCGTTGCTAAGGCAAACCGTAAACAGGGTCTCTAGTCATTTTAATTCTTTATGTGCTTTTAATACAGTTGTCGCGATAGTTAAAAATTCGAATATAACAAATAGTTTAAAAAAAAACAAAATATAAGAACATCGTAGCGCAGTGAGACAGTATTTAACTGTAAACGCGATTGGTTGTGGGTTTGTTTTCTAAAAATGTATCTTTTTATGAACATGACAGAACTAAATTTGTTTTTACAAGTAAAACTGAAAAAGAATATATAACATTCATACAAAATGTTGTATATGTATGCTTAAACATAAAACCAGGGAGCTTTAGTGACGTACAGACTGTTCCCAACGGAGAACATTTTTAATTCACCGTACAACAGAGATAAGTATTAGACTTATTACTTTGGAAAATTGAAAATATTGATAGAACTACATACATAATGAATGATTGAATGATTTTTTAGACACAATATACCTAAACGTTATTTTGTAAATTTATTTTTTCATAAACATGACATTTCTGTATATCAATTTTGACATGCCCGTAGTAGTATTATAAAACATTGAATCCGTCTTTGGTTGTGGGTTCGATTACCACTAAGGAAATTGATCATATTTAAATTATTTTCATTTTTCTTTCTGTAATTATTTTTATGCCTCAAATACGGTCAGAAAGTGAAATACTGAGTGTGTTGACACTACTTTCCTTATACCCTAGTATGCGGTAAAAATGGAGAAGTTAATAAAATAAATAAGTATTACTACACATAAGATACAATTAGCATATTATTAATATAATAATTGTAATATAAAATAACCTACACTAGACTTAAATTAAAAATAATTTTCTAAGCTTTTTTTTAACTTTTACTTTGAAATAACTTTCATTACAAACCGTACTGTTGCTAATATTTGTCCCCGCTATTTATAGTCAATGCATCATTTACATAATTGTACAGTATAAAATTGCTTAGGTATATTTCCGATGCAATCTTTTGCCTTATTACAAGATTATTTTTGCCTTTCCTCAAAATAAAACTATTTAGATTCAATAGTATATGAAAATTATAACATGTAAGTAAAATAATTATGCAACTTTTACTACTTTGATGTAATTATGTTAGTTTCTTTTCTAGAATTATTTAATCATTAAATAATGCTCAATTCGACGGAAAGTGGGGAAAATGTTAAAAGAAAACGGAGTGAGTGGAAAACGCCTGTAGTGGCGCAGAGGCACAAGCGTGCGACTGTAAACTCGACAGGTTGTGGGTTCGATTCCCACTCCAGGAAATGTAAAAGTTTAGTATTTTCATTTCCTGGGTTTGGTAATAAGACAAAACGCGGCGTTGATTTTCACCACTCAGCATGCAATGCCTAAATTCGGCGGAAAGTGGGGAACGGAGAGTCTTAACACTAGGTTGCCTCTGCCTACCCTGCTATATGCGGTATACAGCGTGAAGCTATGTATGTATGCATGAGTGTCTTAACACTAGGTCATCTGGTTCCCACTGCCTACTATGTGCGAGAAACAGTGTGAAGCTAGAAAAAAAATAGTCATTTTTTTATTTATATATTGTATCAACAGTTAGTAATCTTAAGTCCTTTTTGCATTGCCTATTGAGAAAGACTGCTTGTTAGGTGGCGGAACTTAACACTTTTTTTTTTTAATTTCACGCTGTATCCCGCATATAGCAGGGTAGGCAGAGAGAACCCGAGAACCTAGTGTTAAGACACTCCGTTCTCTTTCAACAATTCCGTTATAATAATATTTTTTATAATATAAATATTCCAATTTAAATTTAAAGTTACAATCACTCCAACAATTTCGAAATGTACCATCAAAATGGCATGTTATTAGTAAATTTAAAATAATTTATACTTCTTAAAAGCACGTAGTACTAAAATTAACCTTTAACTTATGCAAAACGTATATACACCTCATAGGTATTTAATTCAATTCGGTAACAAATACTAAAGCAATGATGTGATTCTCGACATATTTAGGTTTCAGCAGACGTTACTATGATAGTAGTTAGCAACCGAGAACCAACGGAACATTGATCTAACAAGTTGAAAATGAATACTTTTTAGAGGTTTAACACTTGAAGTGTTTCAAATATTTGTGTTTTGGTTATCTTTGATATATATTTACAATAATAATATTTTCAGATCACGTTAATGTCATTTTAAATTATTTATTTTTTTGTTTGTATCTTTCAAATTATATCAGTACCAGGCGTGAATAGGTTGACAAATCATCTTGCACATTAATTTTTTTTAACTAATTATTAGGCATTAGGATTGCTTTATCTATAGGGTGAATACTTAATTCATTTTTTCATGAACACACATTTTTAATTATTTGTTATAACTTTTAAATGATTATAATATTAAAAAATATCTTATAATATTTCAATTTCTTATAACTATATTGAATTTCTGCATGTATAAACAATGCTGGATTCGAACCAGTGACCTTTGAAGCCGTGTTGTTGTTATACTATCTACATTTATTAACAATAGTTCACCCTACACTTTACTCTTTTATCAATAATTTATCTAACAAATATTTTATTGACATGGAAAAATTAAATTGATACAATTAAGGCTACAGCAACTGCCTGAAGCTAGTTTTATAAACTGCATTGTCACTATTGGTTACTAATGCACCTCCATAAGGACGATGACCGTGCCGATATATAAAAAACCTTACACTGTTACTATTTAACTACTTAATGTCTTAAATACTTATTTTTTTTAATTTAAAAATAATAATTATGTTTTCTGCCAAAATTGTGAATTGTCAAATACCCAGATTATTTTACTATGACTTTCCTTAAACCAAGAACTTGTATGTTATACATATTTACAGATACTCTTTTGCGTTAGTCTTACCAGAGCGGGGAATGAAATTTATTTTTAATAGACTCATTTCACCTCAAAGGGTATCGAACCCACAACAGTAGAATTTAAAATCAGGATATATGTACTGTGCCACGATGGCCTCAGTTTCATACGTCTATTATTAATAAAGTGTGTACACTACATTGACTTTAAAAATTCAGTAAGGAATTCTGAAAACAATCCAGTGATTCATAATATTTAAATCAGTAGCTTCCTGAAAACCTGGTGTTAAGACACTCCGTTCCCCACTTTCCGCCGAATTGAGACATTGCGAGCTCAATGCCGCGCTTTGCCTTGTGAAATGCCTTGTGAAATGCCTTGTGAAATGAAAATATTAAAGTTTTACATTTCCTGGAGTGGGAATCGAACCCACAACTATCCGTATTTACAGTCGCACGCTTGTGCCTCTGCGCCACGACAGGCGTTTAAATCAGTAAAGATTACTATATTCGTAACCAGCAATTTATGTATTTTTAATTTAGCAAAAAATATTTGACTTAGAAAGCTAATCAAAATTAGCAAATAGGGAAGCTGCGGTGGGTCGTGTCCATTATAAATACTCATATAAATCCATAAGATATTGGTCACATTATTAATATTAATTGGTGTTCCGACCAGTTTATGTTTTATAACCGAATTATCCTTCCGAGAACGATCGTGACCGTGACTGAGTCACAACTTGCTTTGTCCTATCGTAAAAGCTCAGGGTTGACAAATATGGAATTGTGAAGCGCTTTATAAAGAATTCTAACAAAATATTATTAATAAATTAAAATTTTCATATTGTCTATATACAAATACGTGAAGCAAAAACTTTCGATTTATTTTTACGCAAATTACGCAGACGGAGGAGCATGAAACTTGGTACACTTATAGTTTATGTAGAGTAGGAGTGCAGAATGCTAATATTTTCTTCAAATAATTCATAAAAAGTATATTAAATTAATAAAATAAATGTTACACACGCTACTATTGTTTGACGTCCATGTTTATACAAAGTGACATATACATTATTAATGACAACGCGTTGTTAACGCGTCAACGGGGACACTAGTGTATTTTAAAAAAAATATTAAAAAACAGCTTTTTCTAGCAAACTAAGGTATAAAGAACCAAGTGTTAAGATATTCCATTCTCCTCTTTCAACCATAGTTGAAGATATGACATGTTGAATGGCGGAGCTAAACGCCGCGTTTTCATGTTTTGATAACCCTATAATATATAGGTATTCTATATAAAGCATTAGCATACCTATGTATATAATAGTTTATAATTTAGACAGACCTTGAAGTTAGTATTTTCTTATCTAAACAATGAACCTTGTAACATAGGTATTGATTTTTAAATTGTTTAAAGCTTGTTGATGTCATTTTCTATTAAAATGAAAAATGTTATTATAATAATAACGCCTGTCGTGTCGCAGAGGCACAAGTGTGCGACTGTAAACGCGACAGGTTGTGGGTTCGATTTCCACTCCAGAAAATGTAAGTTTAGTATTTTCATTTACTGCGTTTGGTGTTAAGGTAAAGCGCGGCGTTGAGTTCCGCCACTCAGCACGCAATGCCTCAATTCGGCGGAAAGTGGAGAACGGAATTGTTGAAAGAGAATGGAGTGTCTTAACACTAGGTTCTCTGGTTCCCTCTGCCTACCCTGCTATATGCAGGTTACGGCGTGAAGTTAAAAAAAAAAATTTATAATCTACACAAACGAAGTCGCGGCATACATATAGTTTGTTATAAGTATTTAGCAAACTACTATATTTCGAGAAAGTGGGTGTTTTCCGAGTGGGTTTTGTCAGCATGTCCATTGAAACAAGTCTCAACTCTACAACAACAGATTGAGCTTATCTTACATCTCACCTTATATTAAATTGTAGCTATCAATAATTTTAATCGAAATTTCAAATATCTCTTTTGGCCTTTATTTTAAACAATGTCATTCAAACAATTGCCTTTGCCAAAAGATGCCGTAAAGAAGGAATTGTAACTTTTCTTTCGGTAAACTAAATATTTTTTTTCTTTTTACTTTGAATCTGAAAATATATTTTTTTATATAGTGAGTAGGTAAAGAGAAGCTAATTCTCCGTTCTACACTCTAGAAAGGTTACAAATTTTGACTGGAATCTTTAAAAAAATAGCCTAGCCTTGCGGCGTAAACTATGTGTTGCCTTAGCAACATGTCTTATACTTTTTACAAATGTATGTGTATGACACATACATGTGTAATTTTTTTTATTGAATTATTATATTTCGTATGATTTTTTTTGTGAAAAATGAATGACTTTCTGCGCTTCTTCTTTATATAAACTTTAGTTGTGCCAAATTTATTACTCCTCCGTCCACATAAATTTCCTAAGTGGCCAAAATTCTTCCTTCATATAAATAATTATTAGTAGTGTAATCTTTGCTTATCATTATAGTTCACGTCTATGATTACGCTTTAACAAACCGTTTCAAATCTAAATAGATTTTCTACTAATCGCTACTTTCACGTTAGCGTTAGTAAATGTATGAATACTGTCATTTCAAATGATTTAGTCATATAAAAAGTATAAAAAACTATAGAATGCTTTCTCTGTATAATTATTGACGGTAGTTATTATTTTTAAATAAACCTAAAATATCCCAAAGTATATTTATATAGATACTATCGCATGAGACAAGATTAATAGTAAAATGTTTATAATCGGCATTCGGCAGCAATCACGACATCAACGAAGCTGGAGTCCTAGAGGACATTAGCATTTGTCGAGGGGCGGCGGACGGAAATAGCCGGCCGCGTCACCAATGCATCGCTTGCTTTATGCCCAGTTATTGCAAGCCTCACTTTAATTGCACCCAAACGCCATTACGAAGATTTGTGCGACGTCACATTTGGCGCGAAACATGACAAATCACCTGTCATACGTGCACAGACTATACGCTATACACACACCTACTCGTACGGTCAAATACATTTTTCTTCATTTTTCATTTATGCGTCATTTTAAAAAAATTGCGACGTATATTGAACGTTTTTAATTAGCATGTGTTAAATTGGTTTTCTGTGTCGCTGTAGGATTTAGGGCGGTCCATTTATTTCAGGAATAACAAAGTGCATCCATGTAACATCGGCTGTATTAAACTTTTATTGCCTCCAGTGCCATTCTTTAGGCGCGAGTGCGAACACGCCGTTAATTACGACAAAAACCATTTAAAAAGATTTATTATATTTATTTCGAAAATTTTAAATAGCACTCCGCTCTACTGCCTTCGTGTAAAATATTTTACGTGAAGCCGAAATTAACACCGATAGGGTGAAATATTGTTGAAAATATTAAGCCAAATGTATAATTAATTATAACACGTCATGTACCAAAGTACGTGACATTTCTTTAGAAGTCGCTACATATCACAAAGCTCTAAATGTTTACAAACAGCTTTCAGGCAAAGACAACTCGCTTTCATTTCAAAAGTCCGTCGATGTCAACTAATTTTAATAGCCTTGATTTTTTCTTGGTGTGATGTTTACTCTCGTTTATTCGCCACGATCTCAGGGCTGCGTGCGAAGTGCATTGCCCTGTACCGAAATAAATTGTCGCGACGCAGTGTCGTGCCGCGTGCGTACAACCGGTACCGATGTATCGGATAAGGAATTAGGGACATCTCATAAACACACTGATTTGCTTTTTATTTCACTTATTAAACTTTATTATTACTGATGGTATTATATTTTATTTTTATTTTAATTTATCGTCCCTGTTTTATGATTATTTTTTATGTATGACAATGCCAATTGATGTGCTCTACTAATTTTTCATTACACAAGATACTGCGTGGGTTTCAACTCCCACTTAGAAGATTTTAAAATGTATACCTTCGTTAATAACTTAATTAAATTCTTCGTTTCAAGGACAAGTAGATACCAACTCCGTTATACAATAGTTACACAAAAGCCAATATAGTTTAAAAAACAATTTTAAACATAAATACATTAAACATAAATAAAACAACCACTAAAAGTCACTTATATATGTAAGGTCATATAATAACGGCAATTACATTCAATTACACTATAAAGAACCTCGTGCACAGATAACAAATTCCCGCCAAAACGAGTTGTCATTTCACGTCACACTCGTATAGATTACTGCCTTAGCACTTACATACTCAGCCTACAGAAGGCGAGCATAACACTTTTTCTCTTTTTATTTCCGCGTAATGCACGTTTAAACGGGTGTACCACTTTTTATGCCCTGTTGACACTTACTTGACTTTTTATAAAACATCTTCATTTCATTGAACGGTGTTCCCCCGATTGCTGAGTCGATGTTATTCATTTTGAATTTTGAATGAAACTTTTTGTTTTAAATGTATGTATTTGTATGCGGTGCGAACTAAATAAGTGGTTAACAAGTTATCGTCTGTTTTCATTTAGTGTTTATTATTATAAGGTTTTGTTTAACTTGTTGTATAAGTTAGTAAGTGTGGGTCATATTGGAGCTAAATTTGATCTACTTTCCAGTGAAATCGGATTAAAATAAATTAGAAATACTCTTTTAGTTCTGAAGAGACAATAACCACTATAAATGCTATACTGAATATGTTGATAGTCTGAAATGCATATTTTTCAGAGCAGGTATTCTTAAATTTAAGTTAACTTGTATTCTGTTTTTTATGTTATTTATTAATTTTTTTAACTAAAAGTTTATAATATATTTAATTTGCTTGACTTTTTTATTTAGCCATTAATACACCTTACAAATATAACAAATAGTATACCTATTACTATTAAAAAAGTGTATATACATGTAAATCTATTCACGTCTTGAAAAAAATATTATAAAATAACACAAAATAAAAATAAATCTTATTTAGACTTTCTTCATTACCCTCAAACATAACAAGTATTACTTGGTTTACATCGCTTACTTGAAACACACTTGCGCGAACGTGAATCAGCGTATCCAAGCATCCTGCTCTTATTGCCGATCAAGTTAACAAATGAATCACCAGCTAAAATAACTACTGGTCATGCAAAGAAATTGTATAAGACTGATGCGTTAAGCTCATTGGCAAATAATATGGTATTAAGTATCGATAAGTTTTTATACTTTTTATTTAATTTATTGAATTTTTAATGGAAGCTCATCTTTATTCATATTACTCATGTGACTATGACAGACAATATATAGGTAAAACTACTGGCTATAGACGACTGAAATTTCAGAGGTAAGGTCCTTAGTAAGTTAGGGGAGCAATATGAGAGCAAAAAAGACGGGATTTTCAGAATTATTGACCATTATATTATTTATAGCTGGTTGCAAATAAAAGAAAGTATTGAATTGAACATATTGACAGCAAACTATAACAGCTTATCACCCAATAACACAAAACTATTTGATAATCAAAAATTATTGTCAAAAAAACCAGTGGACAAAACCACAAGAACTCGTGTAGATTATGTTATTTTACCCATTCGATCTCATAGCAAATATTGAAAAATGCTACATAAATATATTTACAGTCTTATATCTTAAGAAATAAGGGTTGAAATTAACTTTGGGATACACAAGACAAAGTTTGTCGCGGTTTAATCCAGTGAGTCGTTGTTCGGCGGGTGACGGGTTCGACCATCCGTGAACTCTAAGTACGGTGCGCATATGCATAAAGGATTATAATATTTGAATATTCATTATATTACATCTATAAATATAATTAATTTCAAATATATTGTGACACATTTAGGTTTTTTTGATATAATGGTTGTAGATTGGACTTAATGCGTAACGTAATGGTTTCTTCAGCTTAACCATTTTCTCGCATTGCAGAGAATAAAATGTCAAATTTTTTCCCCGCAAAACAGCTCCCTGCCTTCCTCTCTCTTGTTCTTCTTGTGCTAGGCGTCAAAACTTGTCAAGCTCATATACATACATATGTACTGTGCACATACATATGTGTAAGTGTCTTATATTAATAAAATAATATAAATTTTATGCATCATAATAATTGAACAAATTTGAAAACGTTTAAAAATTTGAACGTAACAGAACTCGAACCCGTGTCTCTTGGATCCACATCCACAAATTAAGCTATAGGTACGTTCTTACTAATGTACGTTGAAATTCATATACACTTGTTGCAACTATCTTTTTAGGATTCTAAAACGCGGCTGCGAATCCTCCTACATATTTACATATCCAAACATAATTCTATACGTACGCGTTACTTCAAAATTTATACCTGTTTAACAAATTATCTTAAATTCTTCATTATTATACTAAACAATACAAATTAAACATAATATATAAGTTTTTTGCTATCTTTACAAGGTGTAGGATCAAACGCAGGAAGGGGCGGTTCGTTTCGGACCAGTTTGGCCCGCCACGG
The DNA here is from genome assembly GCA_033558755.1 of Philaethria dido. Classification (NCBI taxonomy): domain Eukaryota; kingdom Metazoa; phylum Arthropoda; class Insecta; order Lepidoptera; family Nymphalidae; genus Philaethria; species Philaethria dido. The sequence continues at coordinate 391,781 of JAKGSA010000288.1, forward strand.
CCACGGCTCACCACTCGATCACCTCGCGAGTCGCGCACCTCTACTACATTCTACATTCATCATTTTTTGCCATCCCATTGTAAATTACTTAAATTACTATTACTTGGAAATAATTAGCTTTTACTTATTTAGTCATAATTATAGAAAATAAGTAAAAAATATTAATTTTGAATCAATTGACTTGGTAACTGAAAGTCACTCATTTTTTATAGTTATATAGTGTTATTCATACACTTAGAAAACGAAGAACATTTTAGAAGAGGTATTAAAATTTTAACGCATCGGGAATCAAACCTATGCCCATCCCATTTTTACTAAATAAATTTGATGAAATGAACTAACGTCATTGATTATCTCTACCAACTATAAAAACCTAAATATCATTTATAAGCAATTAATATTTGGTTCTCAGGGCGTCCTCAACGTCGTAAACCGTACACATGCTACACAGTCATCAACGTCACAAGTGAAAACGAAACGCCTTTACGTATTCAATATAAAACACAAAAAAAATCTTAAACGAGCTAGTAAGGGGAGCTGCATTCCCATAGCTACGTGTACCACGTACGTTATAATTTAAAAAGGGTTAAGACAAAAAACTCTTAATTCGATGTGACAACCCCATATGTGAAGCCATCCGGCCGAAGATACAAGATTTAAAGCCGAACAACGTCATTAAAACATCGCTGTCAAGTGAAGGAATCATTTAGACTTGCATTTCCTCCCGTATTATTTATCCCAGAGATTATAAACAGATGTTATTCGACTATAAATCTTTGTCTCATGGCACATGAAAAGACGTACGGTAATGTACTGAAGCTCCCTGCGTCAGTTTCGCTATAGATATATTGCGAATTTACATGAAATGTGAGGTTAAAATTAAATTATTATTATTTTTACAAAGCTATTTCACTCTTTATCTCGTATAGTCAGTGTCAAGACACTACGTTCGCCACTTTCCGCAGGAATTCAAAACATTGCGTGTTAAATGGCAGAACTCAAAGCCGTGCTTTGTGTTATTAATAGAGTGAAAAAATTAATATAATTTAAATAAAGCGCGGCGTTGAGTTCCGCCATTCAGAACGCAATGCCTCAATTCGGTGGAAAGTGGGGAACGGAGTGTCTTAACACACAGGTTTCCTCTGCCTACCCTGCTATATGCGGGATACAGCGTGAAGCTATGTATGTATGTAATTTAAATAAAACTTTTTATCTAAGTAGGAATCGAACCCACAACCAATCGCCATTATAATCAGGCACTGTCCCATTGAGCGCAGAAAGCTACAATATTATAATTAAAACAAATACATAATTATAATTCGAAATAAACAATACTTTCATACTTACCATATTCTTTGCCATAACCTCTTACCATAATATCTCAATGAAACAAAACCTCCATTTCAAAGCTAACAAATTGTAAATTGTAAATAAAAAAACATAAATGCAAGCGCAACCGATACTTAAGAGTACAAAGGCTAAACGTTGGTAAACTAATTGGATATTTTATACCAAGGAGTTAGGTCACGATCATCTTGAATCAAGATATGAACGAATCGATAGTGGCTCTGATAACCATGGTAGTCTTGGACGATGTTATCGGCGTTTAACCCATCGTGGTTATTAACGATGGATGGCGGTATCAGTTTTTGTTGCTTTAAAAAAGATGTGTAGTGTGTATTATATTTTTGTTTTAATGAGGTCGTTTAAGATGAACATTTGAGAATAATATTTTGTTTGAATAATATGAGTTATAAAGCTGGTATAGTGTTTGGTTAGTTTGTGATTGGATCTCTGAGTTCAATAGAAAGAAACACACAATGGTTAAAGGTTTTAATCCCGTAGTGTCTAGACAGTATATTATGTAAGATAAATAGGAAATAATCTTTAAAATTTATAAGTAATCATTAGAAAAACTTTACTTGCCAAAGCTTACTGAAAAAACACCTAATGTATTATAGAATACTAGAATTTTGAAGTATTATTTACACACTTACGATAAAAAACATTTGTCCTATAAAAATTTGAACAGTCCCGTTGAGTCCCGTTAGACTCAAACCCGCGCCTCTAAAAAATAAATAATAACAAACGTTTAAAAATTTCGACGAAGCTGGATAAACAACGTATGCTTAATGGTTTAGCATTTGAACGATTTCCAAGAGGCGCTGATTCGAATGCAGCTTCTTTCATAATTATATACGCTTCTAAAAATATTGAATGACAAAATGTATAATAATTATAATATAAAACGTAGAAAAATCACATAAACATAAAATATATTCAGAAAAAGCATTTGAATAAGAAAACAGACATTACAATGTTCTTATTCTTCCAGATATGAGAATTTACATAATATTTCAAATTTAATCGAGTAACAACGCGGTAGCGTCGACACGATAACGGCCGGACTACTAACACACTCACATTTGCATTCTCCTTTACGGAAAAAGAAAATGCTCACCGCTTTTTATATAATCTCAATCTGTTGAGAAAGTAAATCATTAGACGTTATACTTCCTTTTTTTAATAGAAATTTCTACAGCTTATACAATTTCGTGTTGATAGCTAGATAGTTCAATATTTTAATAATACTGAACTAAACGCAATATATCGGGAATCTATTTCCTTCAAAAAATAAATAATTTTCACTCGCTACGTTTTCGAAGTCGACGCGTATATGATGATATGATGAAGCGGTGTAACCATCAACATGTCTCGCACAGTATAGAATATGGCATTTTATTAAATTCTTACTTATTTGGCAGCGAGTTGTGCAGCCGCACGACACGCGACATTACGACGACTGCACGCTACAGTCGCGATACTCTGCCGATTTATAACAGCTTACTTTTGATTTACCACCCCTAACCGCTACACCGTATACGTTAACTATATCCCGAATATTTTGGCAAATTTACTTGTCTACTTGTTTTAACAGTATGTTTTTCATTATTTCCAGACACGACAGCGCCTTACGTGCTATATAAAGATGGAGTGGAGCGCGCTCCGCCTGGCACGCAATGGGGTGGTGCAGTATTGGACGGAGGCTATCAAGCTATGCAGCATCAGAGCCCTGGCGGACCCTCTCCGCAACCGGAACCCCAGCTCGCCTCCCCGGCCCCGTCCCCGTATCCCCCCGCTCCTCCCCCTCCCGACCAGTCCGCGGACGAGGCCGCCCAGCAGCTCGTTCAACACCAAGCACAACAGCAGGCGCAGCAACAAGCGCAACAGCAACAAACTTCCCCCGAACATCTACAAGTCGACCAGCAGCTCCAAAACCAAGCACAACCTCCATCACAAGATCATCTCGACAGAACTCCATGCTTTGTTCCGCAACCGGACTTACAACCACAATACGCAACTCCTTACTTCAAAGAAACAAGACCAGCGAGTCACATGCTAGGAACGGGTGGCTTTCCACTGCATTATTTGAAACAAAACGGTGGCGTGCTATCACTGGAAGGTCCATTAGACCAATACACGACACCAGACTTACGTCACTTACCAGATATAGTGCAACCCGAGCCTCCCAAACCTCGGAAACACAATCCGAACTCAGAACTTCGCCTGTTCAAATGCCTCACTTGCGGCAAAGACTTCAAGCAGAAATCGACGCTACTCCAGCACGAGCGGATCCACACGGACTCGCGGCCGTACGGGTGTCCCGAGTGCGGCAAGCGGTTCCGCCAGCAGTCCCACCTGACGCAGCACCTGCGCATCCACGCCAACGAGAAACCGTACGCGTGCGTGTACTGCCCGCGCTCCTTCCGGCAGCGCGCCATCCTCAACCAGCACCTCCGCATCCATTCCGGTGAGAAGCCATATACGTGCGGCGAGTGCGGCAAACATTTCCGCCAGAAGGCCATCCTGAACCAGCACGTCCGCACACACCAAGGCGAGCGCTATTCACAAATATATGCCCCGCCCCGGGCCCCGCGCGCGTCGCCAGCAGTGACTCGACTCTCTCGTGTCGTTGCCGGCGTCGCTCGCGACTCCCCCCGCCCCCCACACGTTCGGTTCGCATCCATTGGCCTTCCTATCAATCAAATTCTCGGTCCCCTCGTCGCCCACTTAGCGATGGGCGTTCGCGAGAACCGATCGCCGGACGCTCCCGTAACCGTCCTAAGTTCGATTAACCCACTCGTCGATTATTTTGTGGACGAATCGGACACGTAACTCACCAAAATGTTCAATTTTTACAGACGTATCTCCGCATCTTATCTTCAAGAACGGGACGACGCCTACTCTGTGGCCCCAAGATGTTCCGTTTCCACCGGATGAGAACAAAGAAGAGGTGCAGTCAACCTTTGGTGACACTGACGGGCAGAACGGCGAGCAGCGAGGATCATGTTTTTCACCGGGAGATACCGCACAATACCCGGCCTACTTCAAAGATACGAAAGGTCTCAATCACGCGGTTTTCGGTTCAGGGCTGTCACTACAGTACCTAAAAGGAGGCAAATTACCCGATGTGCTCGGTGGTCGAGCGATGCCTCTATACGTCCGTTGCCCCATCTGCCAAAAAGAATTCAAGCAGAAGTCGACGCTTTTACAACATGGCTGCATACATATAGAGTCGCGGCCATACCCTTGCCCGGAGTGCGGCAAACGTTTCCGCCAACAGTCACACTTAACTCAGCACTTACGCATTCATACAAATGAAAAGCCATACGGATGCGTATATTGCCCGCGATTTTTCCGGCAACGGACGATACTCAACCAGCACCTCCGCATCCACACGGGGGAGAAACCGTACAAGTGCACGCAATGCGGAAAAGATTTCCGACAGAAGGCCATCCTCGATCAGCACACGCGCACGCACCAGGGCGACCGGCCGTTCTGCTGCCCGATGCCGAACTGCCGGCGCAGGTTCGCCACCGAGCCCGAGGTCAAGAAGCACATCGACAACCACATGAACCCGCACGCCGCCAAGACCCGCCGCGACACCAAGACGCCGCGGCCGCTCCCGCCCGCCGCCGTCGTCAAGCCCGAGCTGTACTTCCCGCAGTGCTACGCGCCGCCCTTCCAGCAGTTCCCGGGCGCCGCCGCGGAGTTCAAGCCGCCGGTGGGTCCCGGCGCCGTGCCGTGCCTGCCGGCGCAGTGACCCGCGCGCCGCACCGCGGTGGCGCCGCCAGCGCCACTTGCACGCACGCCGCACGCGCACGCGCACCACGACCTCTACGTCACGGAGCGCCTCTACAACTAGGCCTGTCGCCGGAGGAGGGCGGCCGACGAGAGTGGCTGATGAGATTTCACACTATTGTATGAGCGTTCGCTGTGTCAACTGTATATTAAATACTTGTCGATGGCTTGATAAATTTTAAACATGAAAGAAAACGGAGTGACGATAGTGGTATTTGAAAAACTTTTTTCTCAAAAGCGTGAATGCTTAGTAAGAATTTTACCGAGAGACTAAATGTTTGTGTGAGGTACATAATCATCGATACGGTCACCCGCCTCTAGTGATGGAGCGATGAAAGAAGCCGAAATTTGATGCAAAACTGTCTTACAAAAATCTTACTATTAGTAAATCTTTGTCGATCGAATTTACTTTAGTGTGTATGTGTACAGATATAAGAATAACACGTGAACACTTGAGCCATCTTCAAGCTGCTTGGTAATGTTTAACTTTAGACGGGACAGTTTTGCAGGCCCAACGATTTCATCTTAAAAGGTCACAAAAAGCTTGGAAGTAAAGAGCGCGCGTGCGCCGCGTCCGGGTGCGGACAACCAGTATACGACTCGTTAACGCGAGCTTTTACAATCAAAAAGTAATTGATAATCGGATCGCTGTAAAACACGCTTCGGTCTGTAAATAACGAAATACTCTAATGAAGGTCTGTCGCGAAGTGGAGTATGTACACCATACATAGTGTTACCGTTCAAAAAAGCGAGTATAGATAGCATTTTTGCCCCGTAATATTAAGTTACCACGTAAGAGTTAGGTTTCTCGGTGATTCTGTCGGTGCGCTCGTCGATATCTAAGCGGCTCCGGACAGAGAATAGATTTAAAAACTCTTCGTTGAAATATAAAGAAATAAGATTTGCTCTTTTACCACATTACAACTGTATTTCGCGATGAATGCTTTCGGTACGTCGTTGTGCCTATTTATAATAAATATATACATATTTTTTAGATTTTACGTTAACTTTATTTAGGAGTGTTTAGGATATAAATCTGGCAGATTTAGGATGAGGAAAATGATAAGCAATGCTCAAAAATTTTTAAGTTTAATCTAGTTTTTATCGCGTAAAAATTTGGCCAAAAATTAAATTTTCTTGCCGAAAAATACAAAAATTAAGATTGAAAGGGAAAGCAAGAATGCAGACCAAAAACATAGGTTACCTTTTGCCATCCATACATACATATTTTGTTTATTAGTACTTACAAGTGTTCTGTAATCTGTTGATTTTGATGGATGCACTTTATGTAAAGTAGACGCAGGTGCCAAATAACGTAACGTTTGAATTAGCTCCATCAGCTTATATCAATGGGCCTAGTTTAGGTTGTTACCAGTTTTTTCAACGATATGACATTTGAGATGCATTTACGCGGAGGTGGAAAGGGTCAGACTGAGAAAGGACTGTGATAGCTAGATAAGTTAGGCGTCTATTTCGCTCACTTAGCATATAAAATTTCGTGTATCGTGACGAAATGTGATTGTGAATCCTTTTGGAGTCGAGTGAATGTTTTGAAATTGAAATTATTGTTTTTGTTCGTTTTTAAATTTTGTTTTAAATGTCGACTCAATTCGCCAAACTTTAATACCGTTTATGTTCCTAATGTAATCGAAATTATGCATTTGTTTAGGGGCGGCCGAGCGCCCGCGCCGGCCGCGCCTCTCGACTGATTCGATAAAGTTATCGCAAGAGTGAGATTAGCGAATTTTACCAGTTTAGGTAACGTGTGTGATGTCGCAAAGTGCTTTTTGACGTAGGGATCGAAGGGAGGGTATGCCAGAGAAGTGTTTTACTTAATTTTAGCTTAGTCTATCGTCTTTCGAATTACCAAGCAATTCGACCATTCATCGCGAAATAAACTTAATATTTAGGAAGAATAAAGATATATATGAATTTGTGTGTCCGCCGGAGTGTGCTGGCGCCGAACGAGGCCTCGGTCATGTCGCGTCCACAATAGATACAGGTAGACTAGAACTCCACATTTATTTGATAATTCATTACATATGACAGTATAATATAAGTTTGAACAAAGTGATATATGAGATATATCAAGTTTGTTATCACACCGCCATTGTTAAAGCGCTCTTACGAGTCTCAGTGACTATAAACTGAATGCGGCGGCAGAACACTCCGAACGACGTTTTTAACGTTTTATCATCTCTGTTTGTATGTATAGACGACTTATATAGCTTATTTTATGATATTATTGTGATGGTTTCGTTTTCCTACCGCATAAGGAATGTTACGTATTAACTAGTAGTGTAATAGAGTGCAAGTGGGAGTCTTCAAGTCACAATACTTGGATGCAATTCTTATGATTTGTCGCTCCTCCGAGTGATCTACGCAATATTATTTTAAGTGGATTCTGTGAAATTATGACAAATTACGCTCATTGGACAGTTATGAAAAATTGTATGCTTTCCAGTTTTGAGTGTCAGGTTTAAAAACAGTCACCAGTACACAGGACACCAATAATATTACTTTTAATGAGAATTAACTTCGTCGTCCAAAGTCTGACCTCAAAACTGAAGAGCAAATCCGTCACATTTATGTTTCTGGTTAATTTTCCTATCAAACTTTTGGAGGTTTACAATGAAAAAAAAAACACCATTTCGAAGAAAATTTGATACAGTTATCTTCCGTGACTAGAATTTTCCACAGTATTAATATGTGATCCTCCTAAGGGTCCGTGTACCGCTCCCGAGGTGTACAATACAATAGACTAGGATCCGTTTCGGAAGGTAAATTTTCTTATCTGACTGCATTCACCCTGTGATCGACGAGGACGGAACCAATTAAACGAAATAAACTATTTACTTATCTATGAGCAGCATCTATGATGTTGATATTAAAAATCATAGATCAAAAAGCTTCGACGATCACTACCGCCAATTCGGACGCGGCCAGATGAAAAACATTTAACCTTTATATATTTTAATGATACCTACCACAATACAGCAGCCTTAACAATAATAGCTATAAGTATTTTTATACAGTTTACGATTAATATTTTTGTTATGACCGACCGACGGGAGCGGCGCTCGGGGCCGTAGCAAGTTTGAATACAAACATACAATACAGTGCCATAGCCGTGAAATAACCTCAAATTTATACTTATTAGATTTTTATACCGATACAAATGGATTTAATTTTTAAATATAAAACAAAAGTGATTAAGTATACAGAGATTAAAGATGATATTTTATACATTTATTACAAACAATATTATTAAATGTGGAATAGACTTAAATTATAGTGTATGCGACCGAACCTAAGTCACGAGAGCGGGCCTTAGCGAGTGGTGGGGAATTGACGAGAACTTATTTTTGCGCTCAATTTTCCACGACTTCCCTTGTGTCTTAGTAAGTTAGGGTGCATCGGTTAATGTATCTAGCGACGTTCATTTTCAGCGTGGTTATTGTACATACATATCACAACAGGCAGTGGTGCAAGCTCAAACCGTTCCGGTAATGTAGAGGAGCGTCACAACGTCACTCTCCGCTCTCTGTTATCCGTTATCCGATATGTTCTGTTGTTCCCGTATTGCTCACTGTTTCGTTACGTTTTGCTCAATTACTCGTGTATACTTGTGTAGACCACTACCGTTATACACACGTTTTAGTTTACGTCATTTATGTATCATTTAATTTTTTGTATAAACTTCTACTAGAGAGCACGGTTTTGCTTTTCTTATAATATATTACTACTTGTTAAGAGCTTGAGTTATTCTTGTCAGTGACAGTCTTATTCTGCAGTTCAATCCGAATGTACCGACGTACAGACAAACGGCGCTAAACGCCGCTCGAGGTGTACGTTTGAGAATATAACATTTGCAATTGTATCACATACTTGCCGTCCGATTTTTTTATCGAGAGCTCGATCATTTCGTTTGCTTTAAATTAGCTTATCTCGTATGACGCTGCAGCCGTTTCCACTGACATTTAGTTAGGTTCGTACCATGTTCCTAGCCTTTAAATACGTAATATTTATTTTTATCACCAATCGCCATTCCGAAGGCGTTCCAAATGAATTATTGCGTTTTTATTATATTGTATTTTTCCTCTGCTGCGATGTTTCTTTGTAAAATGGAATCAAATTCCGTTTAGCGTTTACGATACCTGCTTATAAATGTATGATGTACTTTGGAAATAACAAACTTTAAGCGTTTTACTTTATATAATGTAGTCGAGTGACGCCCGCTTGTGTACACGTATGTTTAAGTTGTTACAAATAAAAGGAGAGAATAAGATTGCATTGTAAAAGTATACTTTGCATAAATACTTATTATATAAACAAGAGCGTCAATTGTATCAAATACAATGTAAAAGTAAACTTAACCAGTGCTAAGCTTAAATAATTTAGTTAAGATAGATGTCTTGAAACGCATTTGTAGCGGAATATTTTTGTCAAACTAGTTGGCTACCATCGAAACGGAACGGCGCCTAGTTTCGAAGAAATTAGGGCGCGTGCAAAATTTTTGAAAAAAATTCTCAAGTTTTTCTGGAATAATATAAATATTTGGATATGAATTGTTTTAAGCTATGTGGTAGTCGGCTAGTTCAAATTAATTCAAAATAATAAGCATTTATTAGTGATCTCAGGCGTTAAAAATCTTTTACATATAAGACATTTTGGCATTTAAAATTAAGAATGTGTTTCTGAACAATTTGTAGATTTTATTTTATAATGTACTATTCAATGTAATACGGCTATATATCGTAGGTCCGGTACATGAAGGTACACCGCACTGACAGCCAGACTGGTTGATCGATCATTTGAATCAACACTTCTACCAATCAATTATATATTTAATATATTACATATATATTAATATCTATTATTTACACGTCGACGCGCCCGAGCAATGAATCCGTAAGTGTCTGTTGGAACATCTTAACCTGCCAACAGTATTTTTACAAAAATGGCACAACAAAAAGAAAAATAATTTCTTTTAAATATTTAAATTTCGCGACTACCGACTCATTGCTTGGGATCGTCTCTATATACATATACATATTCAAATCACAACCAATTATAACAAGATATAAATAAAATTTATTTACTTTTACCATTCATACACACAAATATTCTATTTTGTGAGTTTTAGTTTTCGACATGGCAGTACAATATTACAATCGCAACACATCACGTATGATAAAGTAATCTTAAATTATGCATTATATATACATACTATTACCGAAACAACCACGCGTAGTGACTAACGGAAAGTATATATTGATAGTTGGCTACGAATTATTTAATCGTCTTCCATTTTATAGTAGTTTTATGTACAGCGTTATGATCAGTTCCGCTTTGGTTGTTCTGTTCCATGTGCAGGCCTGTGCAGGTCCCGTGCAGGTCCCGTGCAGGTCCCGTGCAGGTCCCGTGCAGGGAGGTAGAGGCATTGTGCAATATTCGTTTATTTCCCAGTTATATTGTGGATATTATTTGGGTACTCGAATAATTGGTAGCCAACAAGGATGGCCATAAGGTATAGGTTAGAAGGTGCAAGAGCATCATTACACTGCCACACTCGCCAACCGCTGTCACATATATTATTAAAAATAATTAATTTTTATCACAATAGAAACTTGTTGAAACAGTTCCACGATAAAATAAGAGTTGTTGAATTTTTTATAAAAGATGAAACATATTAGATATATGATCTTGTAGTCTGGATTGAGTTTTTTTACAGATTTTATTAGATCCGACGGAGAGCCGCGTCGCCCATTTGGCTTATTTTTGCTACAATACTTATTTACTACAGAATGTTTACTTATACCGAATAGTACAATAGATATACACATTTTACAAACTATACAATACATTTTATACAATAAAGCCGTGATATATGAAAGATTTTTTTTATAAAAAGCGTAATGGGCGGCGGGAGCTCCGGCGATATATGGTTTCCGTGAAATGGGTGCTGTTATATTATTGTACATATTTATTGTAATATACAACAATAGACTGGTAATTTTACAATGTTGTTAGGTTTCTACAGATGTATCCGCGGGGCTGGTGAGACGCGTCACACCGCACTCCGCGCACTGCACGCCGCACACCGCACTCCGCACTCCGCGCCTGTGTGCAGTGTGCCTTATCGTCTTCCATTCGTAGTTTGTTATATACGAGTTTATATATTTAGTTCCGACAATAGCCCGTACCTACATAGTGACTAGTACCCGGTTTAGTTGTTGCGTAGTAGCGGCCCAGGGTGGTCGGCGGTCGCCTCTCGCCAGCCCGTCCACATGTTACAATAGAGTATATTTTCTTACAAGCGAGACACCGAAATAGACTATATGAAATTGATTTGAGACAATCCCAGAATACAAGATCGAACTTTTTACACACAACAGTTCAAAACAGATTACGATGTTTTATTTTGTCCATAGATTGTGTTCTTTAAACAGTTGGTTGCGACATGGTCACAAAGATCCAGGCGAAAAAATTTAAACGTTGGCATATTTAAAAAGTTAAACAAAAATTGTAAATATTTTTCTAGTTCTTCCAAAATGATATCAGTGTTAAATACAAAATTCGACTTTGGTTAGATCAAAAATGTACGTGTGATCTATAGGGAATTTTGCATTAGACCTTCTCGGTGTAATTTTTATAATAGTTATATTTTTAATTATATATTATTATTATTTTTCATTTAGATATATTTTTTAATTGAATTGTAACGATCTTGCCTAGATTTGCATTTATGTTAGTTACGTATTATGCGTTTGAAGTTGATACCATCGTATTTATGTATATTATTATTGTATTAAGGGTTTTGTTTGTTTTTTTGTCATTAATAGAAGTAAAATGTTGTAAAAAGTAAGCTCGTTGTATTTTATCAAATAAACACTTTTTAGTCCAACTGAAGCAATATAAGGCAGTTTTATTTACTCACACCCACTCTAATGTATACGTACTTCCACGAATATCTTAGATTATAACACATCAAAAGAAAATAATCCATATATATATATAATATAATATATATATATATAATAAATAGGCAATCTGAGCCAATATATAGAACTCAACACCATACTTTCTAACCAGATCGTCTAAAATACCATACTATAAATATATGAATGAATGAAGACATATGATTATTTCACTAAAAGGATATTCAAACCATAATTATCGCATTCAGTAAGACTCATTTACGATACGAGCCATTTTTTATTAAATGAGCCACGGATTGTGTCCGTCATTTAGTGCCATTTTTAAACCTTTCTTTATTGCTAGAATAAGTATTTTTGAATGAATATTCTGTACTTATTATATAAAGTATAAATATAATGTAAGTTTAAATCAACGGTCTCGGCTTGGAAAGTATAAAAGAGCCTAGTCTAGTGGGCTTATGGACGAATGCTTACGAACCTTATCTCCAATAACAAGTATTTTGTATCAGTACTAAATACAAGTTGGATGACTTCTTTTATTTAAGCTCCTTTATTGCAATTTTATTCTAAGTTCCTGAATTAAAATTAGGTATGCATTTTATAATAATAGATATTCTGCTATTAGTCATTTATTAAAAAAATATCAAATCGCATAATTCGTAATTATTATTATTGTTATTGTACTTTCATTCTTGTTAGGATCTTCAAAATGCAATATTTTGAAATGTTATACATACAGCGCCATCTAGTGTCTTTTTTTATAAAACTTGACAAAATATATAATTCATTATATTTCAAATTATTATTTAAAGAACAGTATTAAATATATATCGATGGCCATTTTGGTACAGTAATACATGTGACTGTAGGCGATAAATACTCGAATTCCGACCAATGACCTATTCGAATTCCCATGAGGAATTACGTACTAAGTGGCGGAACTCAACGCCGCGTTTTGCCTTATTACTAGAGCGGGGAAATAAAAAAAATATTATAATATTTTTTTATACGTTTTAAAAACAATTTGAGGTTTACAAGCTTCGAGTGTGTCATCCTCACCCACACAATCCTCATCCTCATCCACAACTGTTCTGGTGCTGGTGATGTCCATGAGCCAAGGAAGGTGAGGAAAATAATAATCATATTAATTATCAATCAGATGATTATAATTTCATAAAATTAATCATCAGGTGTACCCTCGTTTTTTCTTCCTTTTTTCAGTATTACGAAACCGCTGTCGAAAATTTTTAAGAACTTTTTGTTAAGAACCAATCATAAGAACATCAGGATAAAGTTAATACTTAATTCAACGATTTAAATCATAAATCAAGGAAAAAAATTAAAAAAAAAACTTTTGTTTTAAATGAATCATTTATTAACAAACTCTATTCACCACGTTTTAACAACTTATTGATACTTTCACTATTTTTATAAATACAAATATCCATAAAAGTTAACGCTAGAAGCAAGCACTGTCCTAACATGTCTTTTTGCAGTTCCTTTAAATTTCTATACTCATTTACAAGATTTTCGGGAACAAACACATGAGTATTGGATTTCCTAGAGTTTGCTTCTCGAAGTATCTCCTCTACGGTTTGATCTGTTGACACTCGTTCATTGCCTACTAAAGTACCGTATAACCTAAAAAACGAAATAAATAGGTTTTTTTTAACATATTTCAAAATATTATTAGAAAAGAAAAATTTTCTTAAATTTCAAAGTAAAATTTTGTATGTAACTGTAAAAAAATTTCTATAAAAATTTACATAGATACTCACCTAATTTAATTACATATTATAATTATTATTTAATTATTTTTTATTAATAATTTTTAATAAATTAATGAAAAAAATTCGGCGTTGAATTCCGCCACTCAGCACGCAATGCCTCAATTCGGCGGAAAGTGGGGAACGTAGTGTCTTAACATTAGTTTCCCTCTACCTACCCTGCTATATGCGGGATACACCATGAAGGTATGTATGTATGTATGTATGTATGTAAAAAAATAATTGCATCAATTATCATATAAGATTATGAATATAAAAAGTACATTAGTAACGACATCTAGTGTTCACATCGCGTAACAATTGAAGACATGCTCAAATAAAGGTGACAAATATTTTTGAATTTAGGATTTTGGTGGTTCTACGTATAAATTATGATATTTTTTCCTCAAGACACTCCGTTATTCACTTTCGATCATTCTTATAATATCGTTACAGGAATTAAGCGAATGTTATATATATTTTTTTATTTTTTTAACTTCACGCTGTATCCCGCATATAGCAGGGTAGGCAGAGAGAACCTGAGAACCTAGTGTTAAGACACTCCGTTCTCCTACAACAATTTCCCACTTCTCGCCGAATTGAGGCATTGCGATTGAGGCATGCGGAAGTCAACACCGCACTTTACCTTATTTTACCAAATCCTGGAGTGGGTATCGAACCCACAACTTGTCGCGTTTACAGTCGCACGCTTGTGCCTCTGCGCCACGACCGGTGTTTTGTTACATATATTTTTACATAATGAATAAAATAACCAAACAGACATATTTATATTTTAAAAGATAAAAAAAAAGCATTCATATCTTAATCAAAAAAAAATAATTATTATTACCTAAAAGGCAGACTTGGCCGCAGAAAATACACTCTCTGTTTAAGTTGTTGATTACTTTGAAAAGAATCTTCGTTGGAACTGTAATAGAAAAATCTTAAAGTTTAAAAAATAATTCCATTCAATTATTTTAAAATGAAATTAAATAAGCAAACAAATATTGTAAAGAAAATATTAAATTATTACAGTAAGATTACTACAACAATTATTATTTTCACCTAATGCTAAATTGCTCAGAAAGCTCATTTCACAATGTAATGAGAGACTTTTCACTAATAAATATCTGTAAAGCATTGACGAATGAAAAAAAAAAAAATGTCCCGCTGAGTTTCTTGCGCCGGTTCTTCTCAGGCCTGGGGCATTGAACTTAGTGAACTGGTGGTAAATTATTTGACGTTCAAAAAATGTTTATAATTTCTTATTTTGAATAAAATTATTTGACTTTGACTTTGACTGAATGTATATTGTGCACTAGTACTAGTGCGTCCTTATGTACTTTGAATGTATATGCAGCAGTGGCGAGGCGTCATTCTAAAAGTTCACCAAGAAAATGTGGAGCTTAAATTGTAATGAAGTTTGCAAAACAACAAGGTAAAGAAAGGTGAAACTTAAAAAAAAGGTCGTCAGAAAAAAATTGGGTATAAAATTGCAAAAACACAAGCTTTTATGTCCAAAACCACCTAAAAAAAGCGGTCATCACCAAAATCCTATACCGGCTTCTCTAAATATATCGGCTTCTCTAAAATATACCGGCTTCCTAATATATGTACTGACTTCCCTAAATATATACCAGCTTACCTAATTAGAATTTTCACCCCTTGCTATATGCACTAGTACTAGCACAGTAAGTCCACTCTCGAATACATATGGAAAGTGAAAAATATCTTCACACAGTTCTCTCTATGAAGGAAAAAGTATGAAGCTCCAAAAAGTTTACCTTATTTCTGCAATATTATGATTTTTTGCATTCAAAAGAGCCACTATCATTGAAACAAGTTGTGCTTTTTGTAGATTAATGCCCAATACTTTGGGATTATTAGGATCACTTCCCGTTGCTCTGAGTGTAGTCGCTTCAGCTTTCATTACATAGAGGTCTGCATATGGCATTTCTTGTGTTATGCTCCATGCCTGGAAAATTATTAATATTTTTTTTTAACTTCACGCTGTATCCCGCATATAGTAGGGTAGGCAGCGACAATCTGAGAACCTAGTGTTAAGACACTCCGTTCTCTTACAAGAATTCCGTTCCCCACTTTCCGCCGAATTGAGGCATTGCGTGCTGAGTGGCGGAACTCAACGCCGCGCTTTGCCTTGTTACCAAACCCAGGAAATGAAAATACTACATTTCCTGGAGTGGGAATAAATCAAAAAAATTTAAAAAATTAAAGACTTGAATCCAAAACAACGCAACTTCGAAAATCTAACGAGGCACAGTGAAAATCAGTAAAGCAGCGACGCAACTTCGAAAAAAACGCAAAACGAAACGACGCAATGCGAGGTATTGATGTATATTTTTTATCATTATGACTCTTTCACTCTAATTAAAATTTCTAAGCAAAAAATAAAAAGGCGTACTATCAAAAACAAAATAATTTCAATAATATTTATCAGCACTTTCAATAGGATATCTGTGCTATATACCAAAATAGAGGTAACAACTAACTACATACAAAGGTAAAAGAAAGTTTATAAATCTATACTTATTTCTAACTGTAGCAAAAATGGTTAAGCATGTACAAAATAAATATAATGTGAAAACCAAAAACTATATTATTGCATATTATCCTCAGCTGTCTTTCTTATTTCAATTAAAAGTTTAAAATACCAAATAAAATGACAGTAAAATAACTCTTGATAGCACTTTATTGAGAAACTATTTATTATGTAACGCCTGTCGTGGCGCAGAGGCACAAGTGTGCGACTGTAAAGCTACAGGTTGTGGGTTCGATTCCCACTCCAGGAAATGAAGTATTTTCATTTTCTGGGTTTGGTACCAACGCAAAAGCGCGGCGTTGAGTTCCGCCACTCAACACGCAATGCCTCAATCTGGCGGAAAGTGGGAAACAGATTTGTTAAAAGAGAACGCAGTGTCTTAACACTAGGTTCTCTGGTTCCCTCTGCCTACCCTGCTATATGCGGGATACAGCGTGAAGTTAAAAAAAAAAGAAAAAAAATGTAACGCTTGTTTTGGCATAGAGGCACAAGCGTGCCTCCACTCAGCACGCAATGCCTTAATTTAACAGAAAGTGGGGAACGGAGTGTATTAACACTAGGTTGCCTCTGCCTACTCTGCTATATGCGGGATACAGCGTGAAGCTATGTATGTATGAATTATGTTTAGATAATATGATATTTAAAGTATATTCATTTATTGAGCTTGGTAACAAGACATAAAGTAACACACTGATTTTTATTATTAAAATACCCACTTGATTAATTTTTTACTAAAAAAGTAAAGAAACTATGAAATCATATATATAAAACGGTAAGAGAGGTAAGGGGAGAACTCGGTTGACCTTCGAGAACACAGTATCAATGATACTGGGGGAAGGTCACGTAAAACGTATGAGGACCTTCCAGAGGGCTTGCATGAAGAGGTTAATGACTGTGGACGAGGCGAAAGAGGTATGCAGGGACCGTAGCGTTTGGCGCTCCGTTCTCTCTGACTACCCCGCTAGGGATAAAGCGTGAAGTTAAGTACTTACTTTATATATATACCTATATATAAAACGACTTAAATTATTATCATTCCCTTGCTCTGATAAGACAATGTGTGGCATTGGGTACCTTGACACTAGCTAAAAAAAAAATAAAGCATGGAAGATTCTATTGAGATTTTAATGAGAAACTCACCATATTTAATATATCAGTAATTTGCATCTTTTTGCCATCTGGATAATCTATTCCATGGTATTGCCACACATCTACTATGTAATCATCTTTTTGTATGAGTGACCAACAAATTGAATTCACTGTTATGTACACTGCCAATACTGTTTTGCATGACTGAAAATAATATTTTTTATAAACTGTCATAATTTAGGTTTTTCTTTTAATTAGTTAATTATGATTTAAATAAAAGTATGGAGTGTTTTTGTTCACCAGGTTATACAAGTTTTTTTAATTGTTATTGCACACTAACAAAGGATTTGTTATAAATGTATGGAATATTTTGAGATAAAATAAATTTTAACACTACTTGCAAAAATTTGCAATATTATTTAAATGGTCAACCCGCATAGCAGGATAATCCGAGAGAACCTAGTATTGACACACTTCATTCTCAACTTTCCATATAAAATTTATAGATGCAATGAATAATTATATTAAATTAACAAAATTAATTAAATTAAAAAAAACTAAGATAATAACATAATTTTGTTTTACTTATATTTAAAACAAAGGAAAATGATAAACATAAATAATAACGTCATACTAGCTCTTGTTATAGAATTAAATGAAAAAGTAAAATTTCTCTTTAAAAAGCTGGTCTTTATGAAATTAATACCTGCCTAACATTTTCACTCAAGGAAGGATGTAATATTTGCCCTTTGATTTTTTTATTCAAATTTTCATGTTCTTGTGGTCCATTTAAAAGACTTTTGAAGAACTTTGTAGTTGTTTTTTCAGTAAATCCTTCAATTTTTTCAATTTCAGTTAATGTTTTAACTTCACCATGTTTTCCTAGGAAATCTGTGAGCTTCTTTACTCTAGCTTTGGTTATGTCATATCTATAAAAAAAATTAAATATATATATTCTCTGATTAAATTCTGATTATACCTCTATGATTATAATATCAAAAATAAAAAAAATATCCTAAATATTTAGATTTCATAAAAATCAAAAACAAAATCAAAATATTCTTTATTCAATAGACTATTTATTATAACAAGCCCTTTTGAATCATCAATTTACAAAAGATGTTAGGAGTGTCAGTCCTAACGGAAGCTAACACCGGCTCGGACGGCAGTACTGCTGAGAAGAGCCAGCAAGAAACTCAACAGTTGCTCTTTTCAAATAAAATTTTACAATAAATTTACAGCAATGATAAGCCTCCTGAGCGAGCATCAACAGCATTTAATTCCACACATTAACATTTGTATAGTATTCGTGGACAGAATAATATACTTTCCTTAATAATATATTTTTAATCTCGATTTTGAATTTTTTAAATGGCAGGTCTGTAATTAGTAGCGGAATTTTGATATACATACCTTGTGACATAAACAATTTATTCACCTTTTGAAGGCAAAAACAAGGAGTGATCATAATATAAAGAAATTATTTCCTACGTGCAATATATCCTAATATAAAAAAATAACCAGAAAATTAATTTACTAACCTATGCAATGAAGAAACATCTTCATTTAAAACTCGTAAAATCTTCTCTTTTTCTAAATCTGTATACTTAGTTTCTAAAGTACTGGCATACCTTTGGATTGAAGAAAATATTCGAAGCCGGGGTGACTAAAAATAAAGTTAGGTTAACTTGAAAAATTAATAAAATCAAAAATAAGTCTTATGTAACTTTTAAATTTAGTATACCATAAACGTCGTATAATGTGATAAGGTTCGAATCATTATTTAAATATTTTTATATATATTTATTATATAAAACATAAAACTCATAATTTTACAAACATTGTATTTTGTTTACATTCTTTTGACATTTTGTAACGAGCATATGTTCTAAAAAGTGCTGCCATAGTCGTTAGTCGTTAACCTTATTAAATAACTAAATACTTGATTTTTAACAAAGAAATTAAAAAATCCTTTATTTAATTTTTCATGATAAAAAATATTATTATTGATATAATAGTATTTCTTTATTTTTAATATAATATATTTCAATTACATCAAAAATTAAATTGACGTATTAAATAAAACAAAATCTAAAGCATACTATAATATTTATAATTAATCTATCGAGTTTAAAAAACTTATAAACTAACACATAATAATGGTTAATGAACGTCGCCTCTAATTCAATATACAAATATCATATGGGACAGAGATTGAAAACCTTTTGTTGTAGCGAAACTATTTTTCTCTTTTGAAATCTCTACTAACTCATATCTATTTTTTATTTAAGCAACTATTTCTCTTTTCCAAATTCAATATTTTCGTGTGCTTAATGAAATTGATTAATACAATATAAGCTCGTTATTGGTTGGTGTCTTTAAGCTTCATGGTTTATTCCATAGCATAGAAGATAGAGAATATCTAGTGTCACGACACTTAGTTCTGCTGTCTCTTTAATCATGTAATTATATGCTCGTTTTTAGTTTCAATCATACTAAAGTTTGTGATCTATTTTCTTGCTTTGTTTATTCGACACCCTCATAGTCAATATGTGAAAATTTAAAATGAAATATTTGCTAAGTACACTTGTGACTAAGTAAACGAATAAAATTTATTTTATATAAATGTCAATGCTTGAATTACATTGAAAGATGACAATTGAAAAGAAATATATCAAAATTTGATAAAATGTTGTTTATCTATGAAAAATAAATTAATCTTTATTGTTAGAAATTAAAACTGTGGATGTATTCCAAAGAGAACATTTTTTTCTTCATTCTAAAATAATTTAAATAAAGAAAAAACTACCATGAGGAGTCGATGACGCAAGAGGCGTTTACGTCACTTTTAGAAGCTCCCGTTTCTAATAGTTTTCATATTTTAACGTGGCGCTGAAGTGAGTCAGTTAGTTTACCCTGAAACTATTATAATACTTTACAGCATGGAAACACAAATGCTTCAAGAATTGTAATAATTATTTCATCACATAAAAACTACGTTATGTTAACTTCGAGTAACGTAGTTATTATTAATAACAGTTGTCTTAAAAATGTTAAATATAAAGAAAATTAAAAAAATTACGTTATAATTAAGAGTATCTTTGCTAATCTTTCGTTTGTTTACAAGTTTATTTATATACGAGTTACATTTATTACATTTCCATAAATAAGCATTAATAATATTTCATTTTTTAAATAATTACTACTACTTTAAAAAATCTTTGCGGAATTTTTAATATTAAAATAAAAATGTGTCCTCTATATATAAAGGAAGGTACTATGTTTTCACTTCGTTAACAACATTTGTAATGCTTCATAAACTAGTATGCAGATGGCGCTACAAGTAAAAATATTAGGTCAGTAGGTATCGTAATTATATTATGATAAATACCTACATTTTAAAAAGAAAATTCAAAGTTATAAATATAATAGCTTTCATTGTAAAGTAAAGAAGATGTAACAACGAAAACATAAAGTAAACAAAATATATTGCAAAACAGACATTGCCAAAATATAATAGGTAATTTTTTTTATGAATCCCGTACAATGACAATAAAAAATGACAAATATCTGTCTTTTCACGGGGATAATACTAATTAAAAATATTTCAATTTGGCCAGTAACAAAAACACAAAAACATATAAAACCTAGAAAGAACAATTGAAAGTGCATACGTCAATTTACAAAATAACATTGCTCGTAATGTTATAGATATGACAAATAATCAAGTCATTAAGAAGAAAGAAGACATCTAGCATTGGAAAGAAGGAGGATCTATAAATAATAATAATTGATGTTTACAAAGAGTGAGATACAATTATTTCCGCCCTTTTCCGACTCGTGAGGCAAGCGACAACAAAATGGCGGTGCGCTGTTCCGCGCGGTATCGGCGCACGACTGTGCATTCGTTTACCCTCTCTCTCCTGATGTACTTCGAGTGTAGCTTCGGGCGGAACCTGGCGAATTAAATATACCTACCAGAAGAGATAATAAAACTTAACTCCCTCTACAACATATTGGTAAGTATATTAACTAATGACTTTCCATTTATTTCAGGTCTTTGGCGTCTTCATTCAGATTCTTCTTATTTAAATTTTTCATACTATTTATTTAATATCCCAAAAAAAAAATATTGCAAAAAATTAAATCTTCCATTAAAACATTTTTTTTACGGATTCCGATTAGGATAGCAAAAAAGTATATTATTTTATATTTTTCCTTCTTAAAAACATTTATCTTCTTCCAAAGAAACCATTTTCTTCTTCTTCCAACGAATCTGCTGACGTATTTTTACGAACAGCATATTACGTCTACGGGTTAACCGATTAAGTAAATTTCCCATGGACAGGTTATTGACCCGAAAAAATATATACTAGTAATACTTTTGTTTATAAATCAATTTCTTGTAACAAATCTCAACATAATGTTAAATT
Organism: Philaethria dido; assembly: GCA_033558755.1. Lineage (NCBI taxonomy): Eukaryota > Metazoa > Arthropoda > Insecta > Lepidoptera > Nymphalidae > Philaethria > Philaethria dido. Next base: position 413,712 of record JAKGSA010000288.1, read on the forward strand.
TATTGGATGAATTAATACAAAATGACAGGTTGTCATGAACATTACGTATATAAGCAACTGCAGATAAGTGTTTCCTATATGCTGCTCTCCTTCGAGGCTAAGAGTGCAGCGTGCGGTACATTTTCCAACCTGGTTGTGAGTGCGGCGTTGCTGGCTGACTTTGTCCCGCTTGGCCACCCTGATTACACACACTTTGATGTGCTGGTTTGTAGATATTCAGCTCTCACTACAAAGTATGTAAACAAGAATTTAATAATAAGCTAACGAAAGTATTTTATTCTGCCAAATGATATATTACTGACAGTTTTCATCTTTCACTTGAACGAACTTTATTAAGGATTTTATTTAAATTAGACATTGTTCTTCTTTGAGCTCGTGATTCGGATTCCTACTCTTCTCTTCTTTAAATTCTAATACCGTAAATAATAATTTGCACCAAAAGTATCTGCCCATATTTACTTTATAATTATATGATAAGCAGTAATTGGGCTTTTCTTTGCACTTTTTATAATATTGTAGATAAAATATTTGTTATCTAGATGAGATTACTATAGTTAACAATATTAACATATTTAATTTTAACCTAAAATAAAAAAGTTCCTACAAATAATTTAACCTTCGTAACATCGTCCGCCATTTTGATTTCTATCGTACGTTCGTATTCTACGTCCAACGCAAATTCTTTTTTTGTTTCTACGGGCGCAGATTATTTACATATAAATATTTAAATTAGTTATTATTACTTAAAACGAACGTTTCACCAAAAAACAAATATATATTTTTAATATGACTAAAATTTAAATGCTTAAATATCTTCTAAATAATGCGTAAAAATATCAATTTTTTTTCTTTTTAACCAGCCGCTCTAAAAAGTACTGTCAATGAATTAAAGGGAATAGTGGTCTATCTATTATTCTTTGTATTCGTTAGGTTCCTTGTCATATCCATTGCGTAAAATGGACGACACTGTAAAAAGTAGACGAGTAAAAGGAGCAATGGACTATGCACTTAACGTTTTCTACCTTTCTAGTGATGGAGTGTACTGTATGAATGTAAAAGTTTAAATTAATTAATGTGGTTAATATTAATTTCGTAAATACCTTAGTCATAACCCTATTATTTATCGATTTGATAATGATAATGGAAATCAAAGATAAACGTTTTTTTTTTATATTTAAGAAATATTTGTCTGTATATTTTTAGGGTCTCTAAACTAATTTGTTAACTTTTCTAATAACACGTTTAAAAAATGGCTTCATGCTCGAATCCTTTCAGAAGATAATTTAGATTGACTCTCCTTTGAACTGTTTTGAATCGAATAAGTGTTTTCCGTGTCATCGTGACAATAATGAGATAAGTAAATTTGATAATTTTTGTCTCCAAGGAATGGTATTCCAATAGCAATATATTTTACTTGAGCGGAAATCATAAGTTTTGATGATCTATCATTGTTCTACACTAAGAAATACTCCAAGAATCATCTCAGTCTGCTACCAGATAAATATATATTTTCGTGATGACGTTTGGGTCTGACCTGACTAGGCGTGTATCGGTAGTTTTCGGCCTTAATCGGGCAGCTTCGCTTCGAGCCAGCCAGCCCACTCGACGTTGCCCTGTGGTGTACAAAACGGCAACGTCGCGTGATCTCAATAATAAAATTCGCATATTTTACCACCTTTTTACTAATCCCTAATTATTACAAATGCTTTATTAAGATTTGGTATAATGCTATTAATTCTTCTGTTGGAATTATTAAAATGTGAAGAAAGTTCTTATAAAATCTATTAGTTAGTTACTCTCAACGACACATTAGGTACGCATTAAGTGTTGTAACAGAAATGACACTTATCAAAAAGTAGAATACAAGAGAATGAGTCGTCAGCGCTATACATAGATATCGCCAGAACGACGACACTTCGCGCTCAAAGTGCAGAGTAGTGTATTAAAGCTCTAAATAAATAAATTCTGATAACGTTATTACGTCCGTCGTCTCTTTCTGTCGCACGCGTTACTATAACGGGCGTCTCGCTCTCGCCCGAGCACTAATATTCTGGTATGGTGAAACTGATGTCTCTGTACTACATTTTCTCTGTATATTTAGTATCTATTCTCGCCGCGCGCGGCGCTACTTGATCGGCGGCCATTTTCTTCTCTCTCCTTCTGCCCGTCAGTACGGCTTGAGTCGCGTTGCGGTGTGATCGTACGTCGTTTTCATCGCATCTTCTCATTCATTCTTCTTCGTTCTGGAGTGACATATGCTGACGAGTTTGTTGGATTTCCGGTAAATTAATAGTATATATTTAATATTCCGTTCATAATATACTCTTTTAAAGTATTTTGACGTTAATTATTGGATTTTTTGTCGTTCTTTTGCTAGTTATACATATGTTGTTTTCGGGTTCACCTGACTTTATTTTTTTTTTGTTTTGACATATAGTTTTTGACTGTTTCTGCTTTTGTTAAATAGTTAGACTATGTAATTGTAAACTATGTAATTGTGTTTCAAGAATTCCTAAAAGATCTCTGAAAGTTATGTCTAGAATTGTTCAGTTCTTTTTCTGGTTACCCGCCTGTTTATTCTGCTCCCAAATAGCTTATGTAGAGAATAACCTGTAAATTATTCCGCTTCAACCTTGTCGAGGATCAGCAATTCACTTATTTGTCCCACAAATATAAAAAAAATCTGTATCAAAAACGTCATTTTGATTTTTTTGGCAACATTGGCCTTGACGTTTAGGACTAAAATCGCTTGAAATATATCTTAAAATTATCAAGAAATTGTTCGGTCTTTTGTTCCCCATTTGATAGGAGACCATTCCGGTGTTTTCCACCTTCACCTTATTATCGATATTCTATCTCTCTCCTACACTGCGTTCTACCTACGAGTCAGACGAGATAGTAGACTTAGCAGGTTTCGTCATCGAAAGACTGACAAGAGTGCAGCTCTATGCCAGTGAAATGAATGCGGAATTTATTCCCGTATAAGTAGTTATAAACGCGCGGCCGCCATCTTGTTTTTTACGATAAGAGCTATGTATGTTTTGACATTTGATGCGTTTTTTTTATGCACTGTCATTTTATTAACCTTTTGTTGTGTTCTTTTTTTATTCATATGGTTGATAAATCAAAATGTGGTATTATTATATAATGACTTGAAGTATCCTTTATTTTTGTTTTGTAAGGTCTATTTTTTCTTTGGCGCCTCAATTTTTTTTACTTTCCGGTTCATTTAAATTATTGAAATTCATTAAATAATTGAATTTTGTTTTGTAGTTTATTTTTATTTTAAATAAAATAGATATTTTTTATAATATATTAAAATAAAAAAATATATATAACGTAAGCCTTAATTTATTGCTTGCAGATAGATAATAAAAAAAAACTTTCAAGGTTTTTAAATCGGGGTAAACTTAAAGTTGCCAATGACTACGGACGATTTTCCGGCTTTAAAACAAGTATTACAGAAAAGTAGAATAATAGCAAAGTAGATTAATTAAGTATTAATCCGAATAATAAATAAATTTAACAACAAAAAAAAGAGTTATACAAGTTAACAGCTGCTTTTTTAGATATTTGTACAGAATATGAAGAATTACAAAATGTGTAATTTTTGTTAAATGCTAAACGCTATATCTGCACTTTTCGGTTGTAGACTTAACCTGATATATACTTATTATGACATAAGGACTGTTAAAACATATTCAAATATTAAATGCAGATGCGTTTGTATATGTTTTATCGAATATCGCTAAAACAGATGTTTTAATCCGATAAATCGCGTATGTTTTAGCATTGAAATTGGAAATACATTTTTGAAAATCCAACGTTTCGAACACTTTACAGTAATCCGTGGTCATAGGGAGACTCTGACAACAGGAAGATATCTTCCTTTTTTCGACCGCCAGTAAATAGATCAAAATTTCAAAGATCCCCCTTATATTTGATCGAAATAGTGTAGGTTTCTTTCTTGGTCCTTGCTTTCATAAATCCGGCGGATGTCAGGCTGTTTTTCAGATAATAGTTATATTTCTCAACTAACTCATGACTTATGACATTTTGTGTCCAGATCTCCCGTTAATCATATAGATTTGTTTTGGTGAATTCAGATTATCGATTTTTTTAATAGGCGCAGATGTGGGTGTTGGAAATTATATTTCAGCCATATCTCAAAAAATTTAAAAATGTTCCATCTTTGTTTTGCCTTTTTTAAGACACTTCTTTTGCCCGAAGAACTTTTCATTCCATAAACTTTAAGGACTCGGGAGTTTGATAGATTTAAGAACGGGAATTCTACTTGTATGTCAAATCAATTTCAAGGGAATTTTAACCGCTTTCGAAATATAACTATGACGTTTAGTCTTTGGATATCTGTGCTTTTATTCAATAGTTTACAGTTCGATTAATAACTATATTACCTAAATACGTAATTACTTATTATTTAGATCATGGTGTAATAAATACGCAATTAGTACAGTGACAAATAATTTTATAAATGGCCCTCAATTTTTTTTCTCAGATTGATGAATATTTTTTTAGTTTCAAGCTATGTAAAAACTAGTTCTTAGGGTCTTCTGTTCACAGAGCAGTAGTAATAACTATTTTGATTTTCAGCCATTCAGTGCACAAATCGACTAAATATACACGTCGCAAAAATGTTGTAATATTACTGACGATTATTTTTTGAATATCCTTCTCATTCATTTTATATATAGTTCAATGAAAATAGTATATCTGCGCTTATTCATTCTACAATAATGATTTCAATTTATATTATAATGGAAATTGAAAAAAAAAACATAATTTCGTCACATCTCAACTTATTTTTGAAGCTAATCGATATGTGCACTAAACGACTGATATGTCATTTAGTAAATTTAAATAGTACTTCGATTATATCGATAACATCGGTGTTACGTGTTCATATGTAGACCGCAAATGCGCGGTAGTACATATATGTCGGTGTCAACATGTGATATATTCTGATTTATATATTTCGATCTAATTTCATTTTCAGGTGAACTTTCCTTTCCTGTTAAGAAGACAAGTGAAATGCTGAACAATGCAATTAATTTTAAACACTGATGCAGATATAAATATCCGAAGTAACATGTCAGTAATTGAACAAGAGTCACTTTCATTAAATACAAAAATTACTAACGATGATGTTACAGACAAAATTGAAAGTGATAAATCAAGTGTTACAGAAATTAACAACATAAATAACAATATAGGAAATTTTACAGATAATACTTCAAAAACAGATAAAAATGTAGTTAATGGTAAAGAATGTAATACTCAAAATGAAAATAGTACTGCTCATGAATGCAATCCAGATTCTTCAGATAATTCGAGGGAAGACATTACTAATAAAGATGGAAGCAATAAGAAAGAAGATTGTGTTGAAAGTTATTACTTTCAAAATCGAAATGTAAAGAATACTAATATAAATTTACAAGATTCCATTACATCTCAAAACCTTGACAATATAGACACAGATGATAGTAAAAAAAATGATAATGAGGGTATGTGTGATGAAACAGAATCAAATTTGCACAAAAGTGATGAGAGAGAAGTAATCGAAAGTGAAGTGCACGAATCAATTGTGTCAAAAGAATCTGACTCAAATGCAACTGCAGCTGAAATTGAGAAACAAATTATATTAGATGCGACGTTAGAAAATGTTTCATGTAAAGAACTTGATTCCAGTTCAGATACATGTGATACAAACCAACAACAAATTCAAGAACAAGATGACTCGGACACACCTAGTGAAATAAAAATGCAAACTGACAAAATTGAAGAAAAAAATGAACCAGTTAAGAAAAACACTGTAGAGATAGAATTTAATATGAGAGTAAAAAATGTTAGTGAAATAAATGAACGAGTGTTTGAAGAATGTATAGACACAAACAAAGAAGATGAAAACTCTGTAGAAAAAGAAACGGAATCTGAAAGTAACAATGATGAAATCCTCGATTTAGAAGAAGAAATGGATGATGATTCTAATCAAAAAAGTAATAACTGTGTGAATAATGATGAAATAATAGACATAGCTGATGAAAAAGATGATGAATGTGTTACTGTGATAGATGATAAAATAAGTGACTTAGAAAAAGAATCAGAGAAGTCAACTGATATAGAAAGTAACACACAAGAGAATGTAAGTTCAGAAAACAAAAATGAACAAACAAATTCTTCAAATTACAAAGATTTAAAAAAAAGTACATCGAATTCAGACCAATTTGATAAAGAACTAGATAACAAGACGAGTAAAGACACTGTAAAAGAGACCCAACCTAGTACGAACAACATAAAGGAAAAGAAACCACTTTTACATATAAGTAAATTATCTAATACTTTAGATATTTTATCTGATGACGATGAAGAAGAAGTACCTAAATCTGAAAATCAGAAAGAACCTAAAACCCCGAAGAAAGGAGCTGAGGAGAAACAATGCATTAGTATAGAAGATGATGATGATATAATGTTGATTGATGAAGAAAGTCCTAGTGAAGAAAGTTCCAAGAATGATAACTTAGTACCAGCTGAGACAGATATGCAACAGAATGAAGATACTAAAGACCAAAGTACAGACAGTGAAAATAACATAACTATGGATGTTGATGAAAGTAGTGAAGGTAGGTTTTTTATTTTTTTATATATTGATACCTTTGATTTTTGACAGTTAAGTTTTTACTTAATGAATAAAAAGATTTTAAAATTGATAATAACAATTTCACGTAATTTTAACAAATCTTCAATATTTAAGACGTAAGTTTATGTTTTTATAAAATATAATTTTATTTTTATACAAATTTCTTTATATTTATTACACTGCTCAGTTCTAAAAACGTCAAACAAATTCATCAGTAAAATATAAAAATTTACTAACCTATTCGCTTACTTAAACCAATTTATAATTTTATGTTATTTAATATTTTCAGAGCTTCCGCCGGAAAGAAAAGTTGACAATGAAGAATTAAAAGATGCCGAATCAAAAGAGGAAGAGTTAGATGAAAACATCAAAAATGCTGAGGAGAAACCTTCATCTCCAACATCTCTTCTACCAGTTAATTTCCTGAAATCATGTAAAAAAAACTTCGCGGAAATGACGAGAGAAGAATTGGAAGAATTCTGCGTACTTAAAATCGTCGAAAGTGTTGTGGATCGAAGTAACTTAAGTGAAATGAATTTACAGCTTAAATCTATGTCACAAAGCATAGAAGATTATAAGAAAAAAACCAACACTCTTATGAAACAAAACCGAGATTTGCAAGTGGTATTAAAATCTATTCAAGAGGAACAAAAGAAAAATTCCGGACAACCCATTACTCCGTTAAAAATAACACGCTCTGTGGGCATGCAAGTGTTGATGATAGAAACACCGATGACACGGAAAAAGCCTATGCCGGGCAACAAATTTCTAAGTAATACACTTAATCCTGCTAAAAGCAAGAACCAAAGTCCAAAAACACCAAAAGCACCACCATGTAATGCCAATAATCAACAAATTCCCGTACCAAGATTAGTTCCAGCGGTTAATAATGCAAATACTAATAATAAGCAACAATCAACGTCTCCAATTACTCCCAAAGTACAAGCTGGAGTTCCTAATGGCATAAAGAGCTCACCACCAGCCACTACAAAGCCAGAAAAAAGATCACACAATAAGATGCAGCAAGGAAATTCTATTACTGTAGACTTGACTGATGATGAACCTCCTTCTAAAGTAGTGACTCGTAACATAGCGCCGCCAGTCAGATTGCTCCCACGACAATCCTTACTATCGCCTCAGAGACCGCAGTTTGTAAATGCTGTAAATAGTCCAAGAAAAGTGTATATACCTATAAGTGGTTCACAAACCCCGGTTAGGCCGGGACAGACTATTATGTTAAAGCAAGTACCCACTCATGGTAAGTTATTATAATAAAATTTATTTATTAAATATAATAGTATTATTAGTTGTCCCTACTGTTTTATTAAAAATTGAGATATTGCTAATAAATATTTTTTTATAAGAAGTTGAGGCTTTACTAACTAAACATTTTATTTTAGTTCCAAGAATGCGAGCTCCAGGTGTCGTCCAAAAACCATGCAACTCAATAAGATTGCCAAGAATTGCTCCGAAACACCCCGCACCTTTACCAGATTCCATGAAGCAGTACCAACCACCAAACTGGAAAGCGTTACCGCCTCCACCTGAATTAAAACTATCCAAAGTGGAAAACGGCATAGTCATTTCATGGAAAATAGATGGTTATCAGGAAGAGAATCATGAAGAAATAGCTAGTTATCAATTGTATGCTTATCAAGAAACTTCATCACCGCCTAGTACTTCATTATGGAAAAAAATTGGTGATGTTAAGGCTTTGCCTCTGCCAATGGCCTGCACCCTCACACAGTTTATGTCTGGATACAAATATTACTTTGCGGTCAGAGCGGTTGATGTCAGGTCTCGTCTAGGACCATTTAGTTTACCGGGTAGTATCCTACTCTTGAATAAAATGTAAGACTGATTATGTTACTGTCTCTATAGACAATTGTGGATGAAACAATGTCATACATTGTAATTGTAAATATTTGAGATGTCCTTGTTTTATTTATTATTGAATACAGTGGGATCTTATTAAAATATGTCCTGTATGTGTTAGAGCTATTGGATTGTAGCTAGTGTAAATATAATCTCAACTCGAAGTTCATCTTTAATTTTAATTTTTAGTAAATATATAATAAGTAGGAAATTTTAAAAATATATAGTCATGTGACGAAAGATAAAATTTTTGCTCATTATTATTTCGCTTAGCATTTCCATTAATTAAGACTAGCATAACATTAAATATTTTATAAGGAACATTTATATTTCCAAGTTCAAAGTTTTAGTTGTTTAAATATTGTAATCGCTTAAGTGTTACAATTTGTTTTGTCTGTTAGTAAAAGTAATAAACCAATTTACATATTGATGTGATACATCTAATGCGATTTTCAGAGGTATTTGGCGCGTAAGTGTGCCTTCTCTCTCTTACACACCTCCCCTCAATATAGCTTTAATGTAACATTTTTTTACAGTACAAAGCATTAAAAGTATAAATATTTAATAATTTCACTGTTATCATATACACTTTTTATCACTTTTAATTTTAATAACTGTAAAAAGAAAAAAGTTGAATAGTATATACACATTGGTAAAGTTGGGAGGTATAAGAAAATTTAGCTGCTTTAAATGTCGAAGCACAGTTTTTGATAATCTGCTAGTGCAATATAAAATTTAACTTATATTAAAAAAAAACTTTATTTTAAAAGTAATAATTCTAAAAAACTGAAGTGTTCTTTCTTACACGAAAATGCAACATCTCTAAACGAAAAAAAATAAACTATACTGTTTATGCGGTTGAGGAGGACCACCGTGAGGTTTTAGTGGGTATACGGACGAGGTAACAACTACCGGCACCAAATCGGGTATCCGTAACGGATTTCTTCACTTAAAAAAAGAGCAGTTAGAGAGAACCTTATGTTAAGACCCTCAATTTTATAATAATTGAATTGACCATTCATGTATGTCACATGGGAGTGGGCATTCTCAGTCACGTTTTATATTTAAAGATTATTGAATCATATACTTTTTAATATCTACTTACCACACCAATCATCGCTATTGGATACTATTATTGAAATAAGGAAGGTTATTTCAAAATATAACATCTTTCCTGTTTTGATTAACTTTGTAATTATAGAAAAAAAGGCAACAATCTGATAAGCTTTTTCCCGCATGGTGAGGTAGTCTGAGAGAATTAGCGTTAAGATATTCGAATTCGGGGCTGTGAAATGAGTAGCGGAACTCAACGCCACGCTATCTATTACCAAAGTGGATAAATGAAAATAATTTAATATGATAATTTCCAGAAGTGGGTCTCGAACCCAAAAATCATTTGCGTTTAGACTAGTTAGGTAGACAGATAACGTTACACTGTGCAATATGCAAGGCAAAAATTCCTTTTAATATTAATAAAATTAGAAGTTACAATAAAGAACACATCAAAATCGACTCAAACCATGTCGGGTTATTAGATGTTCCATTATAGTAATAATTGTATGTCAATTTCTAAATTAAAAAAGAAAGGGAGCCAAATGAAGTAAATCATGAATAAGTTTTAGGGTAAGAGACATATTAAGACGACTTGACGAAGAAAGGAAAACTTTCTTATACAAAAAATATTGCAGAACTATCTACGTTTTCATACAAAGATTACTGCGTATCTTTATTATATCTGATTAAAATAGCTGAATCGTCACAAGTTATTACTACATACATCTATATACATACAATACGATTGTAGCGTTCGTGCCGTACAGCTGTAACTTTACAGATGTTTTCAACAACACAAAGAAATTAATAAGTAAATTTAAATCATGCCTATTGACTTAAAATAACATATGTTTTGAGTTATTTCTTTTCATTATTATATGAGCGTAGTCAATTGTATATTTTAATGAATCTCTGGCGGTATTTGATTTATAGGTTACAGCATTGTTTTTTTTAGTTCAATGGTTTTATACTATAATCTATTTAATAGTGCTTTAAAAAGATACAATGATGAATTTATATTAGTGCTGTTTTACTTTTTATTTTTTTTTTATGTATAACGGATGGCAAACGAGCAGAAGGTAAGTGGTTACCTTCACCCATGAACATCTACAACACCAGAGATGTTGTAGATGCATTGCCAACCTAGAGGATACAGACGGAAGGGGAGGACAATGTAGTAGTCCGCTATCGGAACCACCACATTTTTGAGAAAGGGGAAAATTAATTCCTTTTATCAGTTCATTAAGATCAATTAACTCGAGGAATTGTTGTTTATTTTTATAGGAACAAAATGAACCTGGTCAACCTCTTTACTATGTAAATTATCACCAGTATTTTTTAGAAATATATTAACGAAATTTATAATTCAAAATATAATTCTAAGTATATATGAGACATACTCGTACATATGATATTCAAAACGTATTGTAATGATATCATAATTACTTCTTAATCGCGGCGAGGAAAATGGGTTTTTGTAGTACAACCAACATTAAAACAAATTCATCCAAGAATAATTTAAATGTCTTGTATTTTCATAAACTTAAGTTCCAACACTACATTTGAATAATTTGTGTGATCACACAGTAACAGTAAAGATAAGTGTTTTGTAAGTTTCATAATTGTGTACAAAAATGAAGATAACAGTGCAGTAAGTATTTCCCAATATTAATTACTTTTTACTGTAATTTATATAACAATTTTTCCTAATCACTATATATTTGTAGAAATTAAGAAAAAAAGCTTATATTATTTAGCACTGCCAACCTCTAGCCAGCAGTCATCTGTCACAAACGTCAGTAGCTCAGTACGTATCACATTTTTGGTTGGTAAAACTGGTTTCATTTCCAGTTGTCGATAGAATCGTGTCGTGGCGGCTCGTTCTTTCCGTAATAGACAAGCGAATCTATTTATTCGTAAGCTTTAACATTATATTAATAAAATACCGTATCTCTTCGTGCGATTAGAACCTCATATGTGTTATAGTCCAAAAAGTTTTCGTTAATACATTCTAGATATTTGACGTCGATTGACATATCGTTTCGCAAGTAGTTTCCAGTGTTTCCACGGAGGTGTTTTATTTGTGTACGTTTTGTGAAAAACATCCGCCAGGTGTAATTTTTTGTGATATTTGTGTAGTGTGTGTGCTTTAGAAATTATTTACTTAATTTTATCTTTAATTTTAATGATCTTAAATGCGTAGTGTGAAAGTAAATAGTTAGATATTGAATGTTATTTTCTTTGTGTTCGTTAAAAAATGCTGGTACGTCGGTTGTACTTTGACAACAACATTATGAAGGTAAGTTTATATCTTAAAATTTTAATTAAAAAAAATAATTTTGATAATACTGTAGTAACATTTATATAAAAACTATATTAATATGTGAATTTGTTTTGCGTACGTGCTGTTGCACTCTTATAATACAATTTGATTCTTATTTAGATAATATATAAAATAAAAGTTTTATTGAAGTGTGAGAATAAGGTTGTAAGCTATTGTCTTTTTGCAATACAAAGAATCATTAATGCATTACTGGAAACCATGAAACTTTTCAACATGTGTCCAGAGCCATATTAAATATTAAGTTTACTTTATTTAAAGAAAACAATATGTATATTTCATTCATTTCTCATTAAAATATTTTTTTAGCAAAAACTAAAAAACATACCTATAAAAATTTGATAGTGCTAAATTGTCTGTATTAAATAATAATTGATATAAATTAAAGAATTTGTTAACATTTACAAAACGAAAGAAAATTATATTTTCTTATATGATCAATTATAGCGCCTAAGTAAATTTATCAGTGTCATCAATATCTGACATTGCACTTATTATCAGAATCAACAGACAGATATCTTAAATACAAGATAAAACGAAATGCATTTGAAATTTAAAGATATATTTGGATTAATATTATTAGTATACTTATTAAAAATATTAATTCCTAATAAAATATTGCTCAGAATTATAAAAAAATAATTTAATTAAAAATACTTTTGTAATGAATAAATTTGTTATCTCTAATAACTATAATATTTTTTAAAATTATTATAACAAATAATTACATAATGCTTTTCATGTGCATATAAGCATGAGAATTTTCCAGCTGGTTTTACTCATTTCAAAGAAAAACCAAGCTGTCTACAAGGCTGAATAAGACTTGTATAAATAAGCCTATAGATAAATAAATTTGTTTATCAGTGCAGCAGTGATATGTTAAAAAATTAAATATTTATTTAAAAAATATTTCACTTAATACCCAAGTTTAGTCTTGTCAGGTATTATCTTGACATGATAAATGATGCTGATGTCAAATTGAATACCTCATGGGTATTCAATCAAAATGAACAGTGTATGTATATTTAATTTTTGTTTATTATTAATTAAAAAAATGTATTAATTATTAATAATTGTATAAAATATATTAATTAATTTATAGCTAAGTTTATTAAAACAACAAAACTCTCATAATTGTAAAATGTTTAAACGGCAGATAATGGCTGTCAAGTTAAAATCTGCATTATTTAGTTGAACAAAATAGATGGATGAGATTTTGTGACATAATGCCTAATTTTTTTAAATAGGTAGAAGTATAAAATATAAATGAAAAACTAAGCGACATATATGTATGTTTTAATTTAAAATTAAATAATTATATAGTTTGGTGTTATAATAAAGATTGATACAAATAAAATATATAATAAAAGTAAAGTTCTAATATTATAAATGCGAACAATTTAGAAAGATATATCTTAAAAATAAACATGTATTAGAACATAAATTAATATCTTTTAGTAGTCACCGCAAACTTACTAGTGTCAAGACACTCAATCTCAGTTTTGTGTGTCAGAATTCAACGCCGCGCTTTATACCATTCTGAGAATCGAACCCACAATGAATCGCATTTACAGTCAACAACCTATTCAACTGCGCTACAATGGCTTCAATTTGTATTACAAATTAATTATAAATTATTACTTCACGACTGATCAGATCAGGCCAGGATTTAAGCTTAGCAAGGGAAGAAAGCCGGCGCCGTCGATTACGTTCGATAACTTTCACCCGCTCCTGACAACTTTCGCCGATCACTCGCGTTCGTCGGAAGCGGCTACACTGCACCACAGTTGTGAATATAGTTCTTAAATATAATGAAAATATTTGTATTTTATATACAGTCCATTATTATTTTTATATTAAATACTTGTGCTATTGAGTGACTGACAGACAACTTATAGACGAAACTACGGGCTATACAAAGTTGAAATACGGCATGTGGACTCCTTAGGAAGTATTTTTAGAAAATTCTATGGAAACGGGCATAAAATGAGATTTTAGGTTTTATTGTCATTGGGAAACACTAGTTTAAAATTAGTATAATTATTGTTTTTGATACATTTATTATTTAAAAAATTATAGACCATTTTTAAAACAATATTTAAGACAATTTTTAAGACATAAGTCACAACTAATAGCACCCATATTTATATACCTACCGTTATAGTTATTGTTTAGGTGTTTGATTATATTTGAATGTGAGATATTTATTCAAGGCAGAATGCAATAACATCTGTGTTTCATAAGAAATGTCTATGAAAGATTTAAAAATCGCTCGTCATATCGTATTGTAGGCAGATACATTGATAATTGTATATTATATATATTGATATTGTATATGGCATAGAAGGGTAGTTAGAGAAAACTTAGTGTCAAAACAGTCCGTTATTCACTTTCCGCTTAAAATATAGACATTGCATGTTAAGTGGCGGAACTCAACGCCGCGCTTTGTCTTACCAGAGGGGAGAAATGGAATTAATTTAAATAAATTACAGGAACGGGGATAAAGCCAACAACCAAATGTGTTTACAGTCAGACACTTTTCCAATGCCAGCGCGATGTCCTTAGCCTTTCGTCCAAATAGAGCGACAAAATGTTTTTTTTTTTAATATAAACAACAGTTCGCATGGCATTGAACCCACATTCGTTCATATATATTGTAAAGTGAAGTTCGTTCCATAACGGCGCCATCAAAGTATCAGGCTTTTGTTTAACAAACGTGGAGTATTTAATACTCCACGTTAAAATCGAAACGCAATTAGGCAATGAAGACAAATCGATCGACATCTCATTTATCACAATTGGCCTCGTATTACCAACCTTACAATACTCCTATTATACAAATATTAAATAGTATTAGATAAAAGGTTAAATACTAAATGTAAAAAATACAATATCCCTTACCAGACGTGAATCGGTAGATAAATCGACTTGCATACGATTTTTAAATATTAATAAGCTTTAGTATTTGTTTCATCTATAGGATGACAAATTAACTATATCAAAGTCAAGCAAAGCACATGCTTTCAGGCAAAAAGTATTAAAATTACATTAATTAAATTTAAAGAAAATAAAATGTGAACTTAAAACTGCTTGCTCTAAGAGGTTTCATTTATCAGCTTTTATTTATCGATTTATTAACTTATTCACGCCACATACTGAATATACTTACGTATGTGTTTTAAAACACTGAGAGTCTATGCACCTACAGTTGGGAATAAGTTTATCTGTTGTTGCAACCAATAGCTAGTTTATCACATATAAATAAGAAAAAGCAAAACTGCTTTTCTATTGTAAGCGAATTCAAAAAAGAGGAGGTCGCTAGTTCAACTTTAATGTATTTGTGTGTAACCGCATAACTTGTGATAGAACTAATTATGATTATTCTACTTTTATATGATGATAGCTAGTGCTTCATCATGATGCATGATGTGGTCCCATTTAAATTTAGTTTTTGAGTTATTCGTAATAATGTTACTTTTAACTGCATTATATTATTATTTGTAGTCGGCTTCCTTTTTTTGTTTATTTTTTTTTTCAACTTCACACTATCCCGCATATAGCAGGGTAGGAAGAGCGAACCAGAGAACCTAGTATTAAGACACTCCATTCTCTTTTAACAATTCCGTTCGCCACTTTCCGCCGAATTGAGGTATTGCTTGTTTTTTAGTTTTAATGTATTTAAAGTTTTAATGAATTATAATAATTTTATTTTGCTTTAGCTCGGTCAAAGAGAGCACAGAGTCAAACGCTACGGTCCCTGCATACTTCTTTCGCCTTGTCCTCAGTATCAACCTTTTCAATGCATTCAACTATACATTATGACAATCACTAATATTATTTTATTTAATACAATTAATAATATTTATACATTCGAAACTGCGGATATTTTAATGGAATCTAAAGTATCTTCTGTCTCTAAAATAATGATCAACCATATTATGTTAAAATTAAGGAAAATTAATATTATTGGATGACAAATTAACTAGAATTATAAATTTATAACAAGATTATTAATATTTATTGGCGCCGTCTGGGCGCAGTTGCATGGTTATAAAATGAGATGTTATAGATTATGTTTGACAAAGTGCAGCGTTAGTGATTATACGATCACTAGCGCAATGTTTTTGTATGAGCGTAAAGCGGAGAAATGTGTCATTATGGCCTAAGATAAAATACATAAATAATTACGATTTTACCGAAAAAGAAAATTGACTGCAATTAAAATTCACTACAAAGTAATATTATTACGAATTACTCGGAAACTACTCGTCATGTAGGTTCATCTAGTAAAATGTTATGCGGTAAAGCACTTAACAAAATACAATCTGGTTGAGAACCTCTTTGCAGTCGGTTAAAAATATATTAAAGTTATGAAAAAAGGACTAAGTACTTTCTAGAAACGCATTCACTTTAGTTGCTTGGTTTCCAAGATGTGCGACTTCGAGTCCCGCTACGTTCAATTTCTTATACGTTTTCTAAAAATAGTTTTTTATCAAAGCAAGAATAATACTAAAAATATTAAAAATAAACGCTAAAAAGAATCAATACGTATTTTTTAACATAGGTCATTCTAAATTATTCTACTGCTTAATACACGTCATTCCATGGTAATTATGTGAGATTTCTCCTCCGATAAGATATTTTTATCTTGAGCTTGATACGATATCGTATTGACCTTGCCTCGGCTAATGCAATAAACGCTTTTGTGATAAGATAGTTTCTAATAATGCATGTTGTTGGCTAAAATTTCTTCTATATGAGTATCTTTCCAAGAATCCGTACTAATATTTTAAATGGGAAAGTGTGTTAGTTTGTCCTTCTTTCCTTTTTTTATTGATCAAATGACCAAAATCACCTGATGGTAAGTGGCTACCTTCGCCCGTAGACATTTACAAAACCAGATGAGTTGTAAATGCGTTGCCAGCTTAGAGAGTAGATGGATGAGGAGATAATATAGTGGCCGTGGCAGTCCACAATAGGAATCACCACCGTATGGGAAAATGATGGATGGGAACAGAGAAAACCTGCATTACATGTCATCGAACTGGAACACATCATTATATATGGCATATTGGCGGCTCGTCGTTGACATTATAGTGGTTGCGAGCCAGTCGGAGGACGAACCTCCTACCACCTAACTACTGCGATACCCACCTCTTATGGGATGCTACCCAGCGGCGGAGGGGAATTGTATTGTGACCTCGTCCCCACACGAGATATTAAGTTATTTTTTTAATAGAAACCGCAAGTAACAGCAAGTATATCATAATTAGGTTAACTAATAGACCCGTTAAGTATGATCAATGTCACTCTATTCAAATACGTCAAACGACGTTTAAATATGTGTAATATAAAATTTATTAACACTTAGCATTTTCTCCTTATATAAACTATAACAGCACCAAGTTTCTTGCTCCTCTGTCCGCAAAAAATCCGTAAAAAGTGGTCCAAAGTTTATCTTTGACGTATTAATGTAATTATAATAATAAAGTAATAATATTATAACTTTTTGTATTAAAAATATTGTAACGTGTTCAAATAAATAGCACATATTTGAAATTACTCTCGTTTGAAATGTTTGATTTACTTTACTTATTTATTTACTCAATTTTTTATTTATTACTTCACGCTGTATCCCGCATATAGTAGAGTAGGCAGAGGGAACCAGAGAACCTAGTGTTAAGACACTCCATTCTCTTTCAACATTTCCGTTCCCTACTTTCCGCCAAATTGAGGCATTGCGTGTTGAATGGCGAATCTCAACGCCGCGCTTTGCCTTGTTACCAAACCCAAGAAATGAAAATTTTTAAATCCTGGAGTGGGAATCGAACCCACAACCTGTCGCGTTTACAGTCGCACGCTTGTGCCTCTGCGCCACGACAGGCGTTAATAGCGCTAAATTCTAATGCCTATTAAGAAAAAAATTGTAAGTAGATTTGTCAACCTATTCACGCCTGGTACGGTATTAACAAATCTTTAGACTGTTAAATAATCGCAGGTTCATATCCATCCCTTATGTATCAATTATAAAGAATTACATTTTTTAGATATGATTTTCTTTATCTAAAAAATTGTCACGTGATTTTAAAACTTTATCTTCAGTACAACACGTTGAAATAAAATCCGGCTGATAATTGAAATTAGAGATATCTAGATATCTACTGCCATATCGGTCAATGCCTGAGCACAATTTACGTTTATAATGTTTCAATATTATTAACGAATGGCTGTGGTCAGTGTGGTCGCTTTTGCACTTAAAACGTTAGTTTACATACATTTATTATAATAACAAGTTAATTAAAAAGATGTATATATATGCTTAAAAAATAAATAAGAAATATATAACAGAACATAACTTCACGCTGTATCCCGCTATATATAGCAGGGTAGGCAGAGGGAACCTAGTGGTAAGACACTCCGTTCTCCACTTTCCGTCGAATTGAGGCATTGCGTGCTGAGTGGCGGAACACAACGCCGCGCTTTGCCTTGTTACCAAACCCAGGAAATGAAAATACTAAACTTACATTTCCTTGAGTGGAAGTCGAACCCACAACCTGTTGCGTTTACAGTCGCACGCTTGTGCCTCTGCGCCACGACAAGCGTAGAAATATATATTAATAAATTATATCTAACATATAATCCGAGGTTATCGTGGCGCAGTGGGACGGTTATAACTGTAACATTGTGACGTTAAGATTGTGGGTTCGATGCTCACTAGGGGGAATGATTGTATTTAAATTCATTTTCATCCTCGTATTTCCGTCACTCAAAGTGCAATATCTTAAGTGGAGAATGGAGTGTTATGTCTCACTGTCTAGGATAGATATGCAGAAGAAAAGTGAAGCTACAAAAGAAAAACATTCATAGTAAAATTTTTAAAGGTTTATCTTTATTAAGTAAAGCTTTATCTATACAACCATGCTATTGTGGTTTCTTCCAAATTAAGTTATATATAATCAATTGGTCCTGTCCAATGTTAGAGCTTTTTTTAGGTTATATATTTTAAGTCGCTTTTGAAACAGAAAATTTAGATTTTTCGGGTGACCATACCTTCTTTTTTTTTAACGTGAGGAAATCCGTTACGGATACCCGCCCGCTGGAACTCGGACGGGTTATGTGGGACTCCGGACCGGCTGTAAAGAGGCCGTCCGTATACCCAGTAAAACTTCACGGTGCTCTTCCTCTACCGCTACTGGCCGAGGCCCACGGGAACTGCCCCAATCATCCGTGGAAACCTCGGCGTCGGGTTACCATACCTCTATTATAGTTAGAAAATATATGACGTCTTTCTAAACTACATAAAAGATGAAAAGATGCAAATATTATTTATTACATATATTTACACCTGAGCGAAGGTTGGTAATTAAAATAGCAATTTTAAGTATTT
This sequence comes from Philaethria dido, assembly GCA_033558755.1. Classification (NCBI taxonomy): domain Eukaryota; kingdom Metazoa; phylum Arthropoda; class Insecta; order Lepidoptera; family Nymphalidae; genus Philaethria; species Philaethria dido. Next base: position 433,023 of record JAKGSA010000288.1, read on the forward strand.
ATTACTAGTTTACCAGCCAAGATGACATAGCTACCTCCAAGCTAGTTTCAAGAGTAGTGAGGTTTAAACGTGTCCGAAGGTCGTTGACAAAGTATTTACATAATGGAAACATTAAATTTTTCATCTTATCGCCCACACGTCAGCGAAGGCTAAATTTTTTACAATTTGTTATCAATCGGACAATGCCATTGACCAACTTATAAGCCATTTAGTTTGACCTTATAATGGACGGCGCTATATTGTTTTTGGTTAAAATGTTAAATAAATTATGTATAGCGTTGGATTATGTTACCTTTTTTTTGCGGTTTCACGCTCTTTTCCTTGTGGTTGAGTACTCAGAGAGAATAGTGTTAAGGGACTTCGTTTCCCACTCTCTGTTCAAATTCGATACATTGTTTGTTAAGCGGCGGTACTGAATGCTGAGTTTTACCTTGTCAGAGTAAATAAATTAAAATAATTTAAATATGATTCTCTGAATGAGAATCGAACCCAGAACCAACCGCTGCTATAGTCAAACGCTGTCTTAATTAGCCAAGATTATGTTAACTCAGGACGAAACATTTAAATGGGTAATGGAGAATAGAGGGTTTTGAGTCCTTTCAATTCTTTAGTTATGACGTTTCGAGCATGTCAGTTGAGCATAAATCACTTCGCAAATGTCACGTTATATTGAGAACACACGAAAGTGATTGATCGGTAAAAAAAGAGATAAAATTACACAATAGTAGGTTGCATCAAAGAGATCCAATAAAGTACGAGCCTTCTTAATTTTTATCGTAAGCCGAGACGGTGAGTCTTATCACGAGGTTATCTTTGCCCTGTCAAATATATTAATTGTCAATTTTTCCTTTAACAATGCAATGTATTGTGCTTATATGCAAGTTTTACAGTTTTCCCGCACTTTGTCGTTTCTTTCTTGTGTTATTATGACACTTTTGTTTCGTTACATTCATTGTGTTGTATATAAGTTCTGTCTTGAGATTCTGAAACAAATATAGTGTAGGAAATCTTTTGTTCCCTACTTGGCCTTCCTCTGAGAATTCTTAAGGGATTTCTTTCATGCCATTCTTAGTGTTTTATAAACAATTTTTAAAAGAATATTCTCGGTGTTATCTAACTTAGAACATAGATACGTTGATAATAAGCATTCCAGCAAATTAGCTTCACGCTTTATCCCTAGCGGGGTAGTCAGAGCGAACGGAGCTCTAAAACCAAAGATCCCTGCATACTTCTTTCGTCTCGTCCACAGTCATCAACCGCTTTATATATGTCCTCCGGGGGGTCCTCATACTTTTTAAGTGACCTTCCTCAAACATTATCGATACTGTGCTTTAGAAGGTCAACCGAGGTCTCCTACCTCTCTTGCCACTCACCTTAAAAAAACTAGTTACTACAAGTTTTTTGTTCGCTTAGTTTTTATGAACTGCATGTCTGAATTAATTTGGATGCATTACATTAATTATATGTATCAAGTCTTTTCTGTCCTGCCTCGTGGCGCAGAGGTACAGGCTGAGGACAGACTGTAAACGCGACAGTTTGTGGATTCGATTCTCGCTCAAGGAAATGGAAATATTAGATAACATTTAGTATCTTCATTTTCTTGCTCTGATAACAATAGCAGAGCGCGGCGTTGGGTTCCGCCACTCGGCATGCAATGCCTTAATTCGGAGGAACGTGAGGAACGGAATTGTTAAAAGAGAACGGAGTGTCTTAACACTGGGTTCTCTGGTTCCCTCTGCCTACCGTTAGCTTGGAAGCTAAAAAAAATTAGTCTAGTCTGTTCTAAAAACGCAGTGGCAGTCTAACATGAGTTTATACTTTTAATTTATTCTTGTCTCGTCTCTTTCAGAGGCGCGTTAGTTGTTGTGAATCAATGACGACGTTTATCTAATCAGAAGTGAGATATCAATAATCATGTTAATACGTAAAGTTTATACGGCTTTTCGCAAAAAAAATTGCGTACTGAGGAGTATGAAATTTGGCGAAGTTAAAATTTATATGGCGAAAGAGTCCAGAAACTTGATATTTTTATAAATAGCTTCGCGCTGTATCCCGCATTTAGCAGGGTAGGCAGACGGAACCTAGGGTTTAGACACTCCATTTCCCACTTTTCGCCGAATTGAGGCATTGCGTGCGGCGGAGTGTCGAGTGGCGGAATTCTTTTCCTTTTTACCAAACCCAGGAAATGAAAAAATCCATTTCCTGGAGTGGTAATCGAACCCATAACCTGTCGTGTTAACAGTCGCACGCTTGTGCCGACAGGTGTTAAAATAATGGATTAAATACATTAAATTAATAAAATAAACGTTACACACCCCATGATTGGTTTGACATACTTTTGTGCAAAATGACATCCGTTGCTAAGGCAACACGTCAACAGAGTCTCTGGTTTAAATAAATATATTTCGAAGATGGTAGAAGAGATATATAGTGGAATTTAATAATTCATGCAATCATCTTTGAGATTTAAAGTAATCTAACCAATCTGTTCAGATGCTCTGCGGGGGGTCCACATGTTTTTTACTTGACTTTCCTGCAGTTTTAAGTATATGTTCTCGAAGGTCAACCCTAATTAGTATACTTACTGACTTGTATGATCTTAAATCTAGAATTTTCTGGTCATTTATGCTTACTCGTTACGCGTATATCTGTGGCTGTAATGTGGATATATTAATATGCACATTATATTGATGTTCAAACAAGCCATATAAATTAGTTAACTGTTTAGTTAGTAATTACAATAGTATTTGAACTTGCTACCTCCTCTACCTTACATAAGTACTGATTATTAGCTGCGTTTCGATAAAAACAATACTTAATATATTTTCTTATTATGTTACGTCATCAAAGGCTTAAAAGCGTGACGCCAATACTGTATTTTAAGTACTTAGTTATAATAATAATGTGACATTAATTTTATTTGTTCCTCGTTAGACGTGACGCAGCTTGGATGTCTTATGATAAATGATGTTAGATATTTAAATCTCGGGTATATGCTTCTATTTATCACATATCCGTACCAGGGGTGAATAGGTTGATAAGTCGATACATTTTCTTTAATTAATAATAAACAATATTACTGATTTATCTTAAATTAATACTTTAGTTATTTACTAAATAAAAAAAAAAATGCGGATAAAAAAAGTTTTAAAATTACCTGAAAACAATGTATAAATACTATATGTATAAACTTATTCCGTAACCCACTGAGTATCAGAAAGAAATTTTTTTTTAGCTTCATGCTGTATCCCGCACATAGCAGGGTAGGCAGAAGGAACCTGAGAACCTATGTTAAGATACGTTTTGCGCTGTCCGCCGAATTGATGCATTGTGTACTGCTTAACGGAACTCAACGCCGTGGTATTATCATAGCGACGAAATGAAAATATTATACATTATTATAAATATATAATATTTTGATTGCCTGGAGTGGGAATTGTAGTCAGAACCTGTCGCGTTCGCACGTTTATGCCTTTACGCCCCGACTGGTTTAATGGCCTACAGACAGCACTGGGAGTAGTGTCTTAACACTAGGTTCTCTGGTTTCCTCTGCCTACCCGATATGCGGGATACAGCGTGAAGTTAAAAAAAAAACAAAAAAATTAGGTTTCATAGGGAAAACAGGTGAGCATTATTCGCGAAACTCCTATGGTAACGGAAAAAAACAGTTCAGCCTCCCCAAGATGTAGGCAATGCGTGAAGATAAAAAATATACGTGATATTACCATTGCTCATTGTTTACGTAATTGATAAACTTGTTCTATTTATAATATATTACTGACGATAAACTATATGTACACATCTACTTGTTTTGTTAAGGCTTGGACAATAAGTGGATACTTAATAATATTATTAAATAAATATTATATTTTATGATTTGTTTATTTTTTTTCTCACCTTCACGCTGGATACAGCGTGTTCTCTTGTTCCCTCTGCCTACCCCGCTACATAGGGTATCCCCCATGTAGAGGCAGAGGGAACAAGAGAACCTAGTGTTAAGACACTCTATTCTCTTTCAACAATTCCGTTCCCCACTTTCCGCCGAATTGAGGCATTGCGTTTTGAGTGGCGGAACTCAACGCCGCGCTTTGCCTTATGACAATAAGTTTTTTTGAGTTATATCCTATCGTGGCGTATGATTATAATCATAATTTGACATTGGAATAACACTTGGCACTGTTATCGCGATGGCTTTGGGTTCGATCCTAAGTAGAGGTAATAATTATTAAAATTATTTGAGGTATAAGTAACTGGTAAGACAAAACGCGGCGTAGAGATCCGTTACTTGTTAGGGACAGAGTGTATTTTTTTTGTATTTGACATTTTTTTTATTATTATGGTTTTGTTACATTGCTGTTTAATTCTGAAAAGGATAGTAATCTTAATCTTTGATTTATATATATGGATTTTATTATTATATATGGACTGGGATTAGCTCCGTTATTTATCAATATTATACTTATTATAGATTTTACCACTCATTTGACCACTATCATGTCAAAGACGAACCGCCAAATATCTAATGATGTGTTCCGGTTCGATGGCATGTAAGCCAGGTTTTCCCCTTTCCAACCCATCCTTTCTCCGAAATGTGGTGGTTCCGATAGCGGACTACTACATTGTCCTCCCCTTCCATCTGTATCCTCTAGGTTGGCAACGCATCTACAACATTTCTGGTGTAGATGTTCATGGGCGAAGGTAGCCACTTACCATCAGGTGGTTACATAAACATGTACGCATTGTCACTGTTTTTATGTATTTGTAGTTGAGAGTAGAGAGCAGATTCTTTGTATATAATGGTATTTCAAACTCATAGTAAATCGACGTTAGGGTCTTTCACACTGTACAGTGTACGAATAAATAAATAAAAAGATATTTATTAAAAAAATATTTTTACAAATTGAGCAGTTGAGACTTCCCAGTAAGTAGTCAAAGACTTCACTTGTATTGGGAACGTCTCGGTTCTCCGTTGGCTTAACAATAACATGCATAGATATATCATAATAGTAATAAAGCTGTGTGCGTGTATGTTTGTGTGTGTGTGTTTGTTTGTGTGTGTGTGTGTGTTTGTGTTTTGCATGTGTACGTGTGCGTACGCATGTGTGAGGGGGTCTGTGCATTATTTAAAAACCAGCAAAGTATTTATTATATTATAACAAATTTTCAATTTCGAAAAAAAAAAATAATAATAAATAAATAAATAATTACGAAAAAAAGAAAATAAAGCGATTAAAGTGATTAAGTAGTGTTACCTACTAGACCTCACATTTCCCATATAATCATGTTAGAGATGCGTGAAGATGGAAATATTTTTTTTATTATAAACTAGCGTCACGATTGTTGGCGTGACTCAAACTAATGGCGCACCTTTTACTGGCTGATTACAGAAAATGAATAGTGTAAAACCTATATTAAACGTCATAACAATTCTATCATAATATTTATGAAAAATATTAAATGCTAATGAAAATAAAATAATTATACCCTATATATACTTAATAGACGTTGAAGTCATTTTACTTTATTATTTTATATTAGTATATATAATATAGAAAAAATAAATAATTATAGGTTATATTACTTTTATTATTATCATATATTATATTAAAGGTCATAGCAATTTTGCCATAGTATTTATTATTATTTAATTCTATTCTGATTTGATTACTTTTTTATATATATCAGTAGGTTAATGCCTGTCGTGGCGCAGAGGCACAAGCGTGCGACTGTAAACGCGACGGGTTGTGGGTTCGATTCCCACTCCAGGAAATGTAAAAATTTAGTAGTTTCATTTCCTGGATTTGGTAACAAGGCAAAGCGCGGTGTTGAGTTCCGCCACTCAGCACGCAATGTTGTCTCATTTCGTCGGAAAGTGGGGAACGGAGTTTCTTAACATTAGGTTCTCAGGTTTCCCCTGCCTACCCTGCTATATGCGGGATACAGCGTGAACCTAAAAAAAAAGTTGATTTAAATCGCAATGTATCAAATTTGTTTATATTTGGGCGGCTGTAAATGGCAGTGATATAAAATGTAACTAATTCTCATCCATAATATCGTTAACACCCTTGTCATACTTTTTGTAATGTTTTTTCTCCTCGTTATTTTATGTAAAAATGCTTTTCCCGGTTCCTTAGGAGATTCAAAAAGTATTTTTCGTTCTTCTACACTCTCGCTACAAACTCCACTCCACTGTGTAGTGGACTTTTCACTCCCAAGGAACCCACGTGCCAATATTTAGCTTTTTATGCGCAGTAGTTTTTACTGTTCATTGTCTGACTTATTAGTCATATAGTTAGTGACGGTAACGCCTGTCGTGGCGCAGAGGCACAAGCGTGCGACAGTAAACGCGACAGGTTGTGGGTTCGATTCCCACTCCAGGAAATGTAAAATTTAGTATTTTCGTTTCCTTGGTTTGGTAACAAGGCAAAGCGCGGCGTTGAGTTCCGCCACTCAACACGCAATGCCTCGATTCGGCGGAAAGTGGAGAACGGAATTGTGAAAAGTGAAAGAGAATGGAGTGTCTTAACACTAGGTTTTCTGGCTCCCTCGGCCTACCCCGCTACGTGCGGGATACAGCGTGAAGTTGAAAAAAAAAAGAAGTTAGTGACGGAAGAGTTATTTATAATTAGATTAATATGTAAAATGTATTAATATTTTGTTTTCTTTTCAGGGCATCACAGTAGAAGACTTTCAAGACACCACCTCATCATAATGGTGCGTAATCATAATATTAAATATAATAAATATTATACAATAAATATATACACGCAATGCCTCAATCGGCGGAAAGTGGGGAACGGAATTGTTGAAAGAGAATGGAGTGTCTTAACACTAGGTTCTCTGGTTCCCTCTGCCTACCCTGCTATATGCGGGATACAGCGTGAAGTTAAATAAAAAAGAAAAAACAATGATACAGCGTATGACTGTAAACGCGATTGGTTGTGAGTTCAATTCCCACATGGGGAATTTAGATTTATTTCTATTATTTGTATTTCTACGTTCTCGTAGAACAAAGCGCGGTGTTGTGTCCCGCAGAGTCCCACTTAACCCGCAGAGTGTCTTGGTATTAGGTAAAATAATTACTATAATTTTATTATGGTGGATAATTTTGTTGACAGCCAAAGAAGCTACAAAGCGCTCCCGCTTCATTCCAATATTCAAATGTCACTTAAATTCATTACAAGTGACTTCAAAATTTATGTGAATCTGTCAAAATATTTGTCACAAATCGTTTTAAAGTTATGTCTTCAGTATTATAATACATAGAAAAGCCTTTGGTTGTAAATACGATTTTTTTGTAATTTTATATAGATAGAAAAACTTAATTCAACATAAAAACAATACAATAGTAACATATAAGGATTTAAAATTAATACAAAGTGTGCAAAGGCGGCCTTATTGCGTGCAGTAATCTCTGCCAGACAACCTTTGGAGAGAGGAACATATGGTCTTAATGGATACGGGCTAGTGCAAATTATAAGAAAAAAAAAATAAATCGACTTATTTCTATGGTTACTACTACTTACTATATATCACAAATAGATACATACTTATACATTCGAAACTAAAGCTACAATTTATAAAGATTTTTTGTATTTTATTCGTAATATAACAATGAGTGTCTAGCCTAAAATAGAATTAATTCAATTGCAAAAACTGGGAAATCAAAATTCATTTCATGGTACTTTTTATAAGCAAGGAGTTAGTGGTGGCCTTGTCTTATGCTTTACGTTACTGTTAATAAAAGAAATAAAAGATATTATTTAGTAAAAGTTACTTCTATATTCTTTCGGATTTAGTACTCACTAGATAAAATAGCGTTTTGTTCGTTCATAACATGCAGCATGCAATCATAAAAATGGAAAAATTTATTTCATGCTCTTTGTCTATATAAAATGCCTTTCGGGTATGCATTTTGAAATTTAAGATATATATGTAAACTGGGTTATATCCCCGGCTTCGCTCAACTAGTTAATGACACTCCGTACTACTTACTATTGTGTATAGTACGTATATGTGTTAATTTGAAGGCTTTGAAGTAGTTAGATTTTTTTTTAAACTTCACGCTGTATCCCGCATATAGTGGGGTAGGCAGAGGAAACCATCAGCATTTCCGTTCCCCACTTTCCGCTAAAATACTAAATCTTACATTTCCTGTAGTGGGAATCGAACCCACAACCTGTAGCGTTTACAGTCACACGCTTTTGCCTCTGCGCTACGACAGGCGTCAAGTAGTTAGATGTTAAATATTAAACAAGATGTCATGTCTACCAAAATATATTTTTTATTTTTTTTTAATAAAAAGTATATGTATATAAAGTTTCATTATAATTGGTTGAATAATTTTCGTGAAAACGCAACAAATAAACTTACATTTATAATATTAAGTAGGGATTCGATTTTAATCTTCTTTAAACACTTTTTTAGCAGAAAGTGTGTGACTTGCTTCTGTTTTTTTCGATCTCCCACAAACTTATGACGCACCACTTATTTAGTTAAATTATTAATTACTAATACTGAGTATTGAATACAGCACTCTACCACTTTTTATAGTACTCCAACATTGTTAGGTTATTTTCCGTCAACCTTACAATACCTACAAATTCCACCAAAACAAATACTAAACTACTTAATATGCTAACAAAATAAAGCAATCCTAATGCTTACTTATATCTATGTAAAGCAAAAACTTTGTACCCCTTTTTTACGAAAATTACGCGGCGAAGGAGCATGAAATTTGGCACACTTATAGTTCATATAGGGAAGGAGAGCAGAATGTTAAATTTTTTTTAAATAATGCATAAAAAGTATATAAAATTAAGAAAATAAATGTTACACACTACCATGGTTTGACATCCATGTTTATATAAAGTGACATATAGGTACATACATTGCTAAAGACTACGCGTTGTTAACGCGTCAACGGGGACACTAGTTTAAATAAATGTAATATGTAAGTATATTTATTAACCTATTTACGCCAGTTACAGATTTAAGATCAAATGCAGCTAAATCGATCCGCTCGTATTACATATGATTGAATTCAGTAATAAATATAGAACATATGACCTTCGCGGTAATAATTTGTGTCAGTTAAACTAAATCTCAACGTTGTACAGCTCGTTAAAGATCATTTTATTTCTTATTTCTTTAGCTTTACCCTTTATTTTGCACAGTATGATAGGTAGATAGAACCTAGTGTCTAAACATTCTGTTTCTCACTTTCCGCCTGAATTCGATATACTGAGTGTTGAGTGGCAGAACTCAGCGCTGTGTTTTGTCTTACTAAAGCAGCTAGATGAAATTAATTCCCCCGGATGGGACTGGAATACTTAACCATCGCGTTTACGGTCAGACGCCGTTTCATTCAACTACAATGGTCTTATTTTATTATTTGTATATGATGATTAAGATTTTAACAAGAAGTTAAATGGACTTCATATAAAAAAAATCACTATAACATACATTTAAAACAGATAACCTCCATTTTTCGGTAACCTTCTCCTAAGTCTGACAAATATTTTGCTGAAAACCGCATGCAAATCGGTTCAGCGAAACGTGAGATGATCGCGCACATACATACATACATACATACAGACATACTTACAGGGCAAACTCAGAACCCACTTACCTAGAAGTCGGTCAATAACGTCAGTAAAAAGATATTCGAGCTAAGCAATCAAGGCCGTCTGTCCCTTTTCGGTTTGTAAAATGTTTGTCTCCATTATGTTGCGTGTTGTGTCGTGAATAGGTAATTGCTCTATTACATAAGCACAAAAACGCGATGAATACTGTTTGATTTTGTGACTGTTAATTTGATTTTTTCTTTGTATACATTGTGTATTTTTTTTATGATTGGTTTTTTTTAATTTTGTTGTTGGTTATGTGTTATTTTTTAATAGTATAACGTAGAGTTGAGGTCATCGTAGTAGAGTGGGATAGAATTTGGCTGTAAAACGTGATGGTTTGACCTCCGCCCTAAATTTTACATTTAAATAATTTTAAATTCCTATCTGTGATAAAAACACAATGTTACGAATTCGGTGGAAACTGTAAAACATAGTGTTTTCTCGATAGAGATGAGATATGCCCTGCTAGGCGGGAACCTACAAGTTGAAAAATAGGATATATTGTTGCGAATTTTACGATTTTTACATATATTTATTATTTGCCTACCCCGCTAGGGATAAAGCGTGAAGCAAGGTAGATAGGTATTTATTATTTGAGCAATATATAAAGATATCATCAAACTATACAAAAACATTGTCTCGTGTGACGGTCCTGATCATGCAATTGATACTAAAGCTAACGTTTTACAATATATATATATATAACATAAATTGATCGAATAATAAGTAGATGTGGAAACGTGATTTAAACCCATGAAAACCATACGCCATAAAATTAAATGGCATGTATATTTATTTATTTTCATTGGACAAATAGATTTTTACAAAGTAAATGCAAACGAAGAATCATATTCTTCATTACAATTTTACCGTATACTGGTGTCGTGCAATAATTTGTATATCAAAGTTAATATTCCTTTTTTAGATTTTGTGAATTAATCTTTATATATTATTATTGAGACCAGTCGTGGCGCAGACGCACAAGCGTGCAACTGTAAACGCGCCAGGTTGTGGGATCGATTACCATTTCAAGAAATGAAAATATCTATAATAATTAATGTGTAGTATTTTTATTTCCTCGCTTTGGTAACAAGGTAACAATTCAACGCCGCGCTTTGCCTTGTTACCAAACCCAGGAAATGAAAATATTAACATTTCCTGGAGTGGGAATCGAACCCACAACCTGTCGTGTTTACAGTCGCACGCTTGTGCCTCTGCGCCACGACAGGCGTTATATAATTATAATATATATAATTGAAATATGTAATATAATTATAATATATATAATTTAAAAATAAATGATATTATGTAAGAACATCTAGCATTCATTCACTCGATCCTTAGCCTTAATAACTCCAGTTCACTTTACTGGATGTTCCAGCCATCTATTCTTACAATTACATGTTACTCTGTCATGTATACCTTATACCGTAGTAAGTATACCTTAGAATAACTCATAGGCTACAAAATATAAAAAATTGGCAATAATACAACGATAACTTTCTAGTCTTTGTAACATAAAAAATAATATGTTGTAACTATGAACAACACTATTGTAGATCACAACAATGCTGTAACATAGTTACATCGTAATTTATTTAGTCTTTCTTTCCTTTAATCATCACTTGAACTTGATTCGACTTTTGAAAGGTTTTTTCCCTTAGTTAAGTGATAATGTTGGTTAACACCGCACTTCGTCCAAATATATTTTTCTCTAATTTTAATCACAAAATATCACAGCTTCATAGTAGTTATTTGATCAGCTGGTATCAACGCTATTAGATGACGCATTAGCTGACGATTTGCGTATTTAAAAATAATCCAGAACGTTAATAGAGGGAGTATATGCGGCCGACACGTGCGTAGCGACTGCGGCTGCGAGTGAAATGTTAAATTTTGTTAATAAAATTTGTTTTGTTTCACAAAACCACAAGAAAGGATGAAAGGATAAAATAACATAAATTTTACAGAAGAATAAAGTGGGAAAGAGCACGAACGCTTCACGCTATACCCCGCATGTAGCAGGGTAGGCAGAGAGAACCTAGTGTTAAGACACTCGATTACCCACTTTCTGCCGAATTGAGTGCTGAGTGTCGGAACTCCACGCCGCGCTTTGCCTTGTTACCAAATCCAGGAAACGAAAAATTCCATTTTCTGGAGTGGGAATCGAACCCACAACCTGCATTTACAGTCGCACGCCTGTGCCTCTGCGCCACGACTGGCGACGAACGATTAATGTTTGTGAATTCTTTAAATTACTAATAAAAAAAACTTTCTTTAATATAAATTGTTTATGAAAAAAAGTAACATTTTAATAGAAGATATACTATTACTGGTGAACTGGTTTGAAAATGATACAAAAAATTTAAAAGTATTTCAAAAAATTAAACATGCCAAATGGCCTTTAATTGCATTTCTAATTTATTCTATGTGGTTACGGTGACAAAAAAATGTTATTACTTTTTTTTTTATTTCTTTATCGTTTTTATTATCATTAAGTAAAAAAGAAGGAAAAAAAAACTTGAGTCTTTTTACTAAAATAATGCGTATAGAGGAGTCTAAAATTTGTCGCAGTTAAAGTTTATGAAGAGATGGAGTCTAAATATATTAACTTAATAAAATAAATATTTACACTATCATAATGTTGTGCTTGACATACACGTTGCTAAACCATTGCGTATTTTACACGTCAACAGGTACTCAATAATTGTATATTTGTTACCGGTAATTTTTTCAACCACCCTACGTATTCTCATATCGCTGCTCCGGAATAATAATGACCTAACTGCAAAATTTTAGGAAATTAAATTTTTAATACCCTCTAATTCCTTGTAATACATAGCCATATGTACTACAAGCTTGGGGTTCTATGCCAAAGTTATTCGCATTCAAGAATTATTGAACTGTAAAGGTAATAATAATAATACATTTAAGGCTTTTGCTCCTGAACAATTTCAAAATATGCAGTCTCGTCATTGTTGCTTCGAAGCAGCTATACTTTCAGCAAATTATTTATATTTATTATATATGTATTTTTTTATTTAGCTCGACATTGTAAAATAGGAAAAAAAACTGGCTGATCTTAAAGTACAGAAGGTATAAATATAATGAAGCAGGTATAAACATGTTAGTTTTTAGGTATTCCTAGAGGGTACTCTAAGGAAAATACATACATACATAGCTTCACGCTGTATCCCGGGTAGGCAGAGGGAACCTAGTGTTAAGACACTCCGTTCCCCACTTTCCGCCGAATTGACTAGGGAAAATAATTATATGTATATGATGTTTAGCCTGACAAATTTTATTTTAAAAGTATCTCTTCGAGTAAATTAATAACATTTTGAGACAAACAAAGTGAATTAAGAAGTCTTATAAATTAGTAGCAAATGAGAAAATACAGATAGATTTCATATTTATTGTCAATTTTTGTATTTTCACTCATATTGATAATACTGCTTGTTGATTTATTGTTAAAATCTTGGCGCCACTGAGTAAACACCCAAGGCGTATTGACAACGACATAAATATAATAGAGCTATTATGTGCCAAAATTGTGTTCTAAGAAATATGACGGCCGTTTGATGTAATGCCATCATATATAAACGTCTATTGATCACCACTTAAATTATGTCATGTTATATTTTATGTTTGTTTTCTTGGCGTGTTAGTACTGATATCGCGTTAAGTGAAAAGAAATGAATCCGACATTAGATAAAATTCTAATAATAAAGTTCACTGGCTATCTAACTTTTCAAAGTACAAATATGAGACCTTAAAAAAAAAGCCCGCCAGTAAAATGCTCCAATAACAAAATTCAAACAAGGCGTAAGAGTTAAAAAAAAGGTCGCCAGGAAAATATTGCGCATAAAAGTGCAAAAAAACAAGCTCTGACATCTTTTAGACCTAAAAAAATGTCACTGCCAAAATTCATAGTGAAATTACTAAATACCTTGACATACTATACCACTTTCCCTAAATATATCGGCTTCCCTAAAAATTACCGGCTTCCCTAAATATATATACTGGCTTCCCAAAATATACATCGGCTTCCCTAAATATGTATACCGGCTTCCCAGGCTTCCCTTAATTTACCGGCTTGCCTAACTAAAATTTTCACCCCTCGCCACTGCTGGCTATCATATAATAAAAGTATAATCCAAATTGGTTTACTTAGTAAAAAGTTATGCGGTGTTACCGCATAACGTTTTACACATAAAAATAATATAGTCGAATTGGGAACCTCCTCCTTTTTTTTAACTTGGTTAATAATTAAGGCTCAGGTGTATAAGGTTGTTTATAATAGTATAGTTTATTTTATAATGATTTCTAAAGAAATCACCAGTTAAGCTAGAGTTAACTGGTTTTTAATCCATTTAAGCTGAGTGGTATTGAGTTCCGTCACATTCTTAAGACAGGAAGTTCAAAGAGTTGTTTCTTACAGAGTATAATATCAGTAAAGAGGTCACCGTGAGACAGTAGTATAGAATCTAATTGTAAACGCGATTGTTGTGAATTCAATCCTCACGGTATTATATTTCGGGAAGAAAGTAGAGTGTCATGACACTAGCTCCTTTTTGATTATCATTCGTTTCAATTATGTAGGAAAAGCTGAAAATAAGTAAATCAATTCTGAACTAAGAAAATACTTATTGTCATATTATAACCAAATTACATTCTTCTAATCTTTATAATTTTTTTTTAACTTCACGCTGTATGACTCACTCGCCGCGCTTTGCCTTGTTACCAAACCCAAGAAATGAAAATATTAAATTTTACATTTCCTGGAGTGGGAATCGAACCCACAACCTGTCGTGTTTACAAGCGCACCCTTGTGCCTCTGCGCCACGATAGACGTCACCTTTAAATTTACTCGTATAATATTAGTAGTTTCACACAATATGTAGACTTCTATGTTTCTAGAAGGCGTGATACGTCAAAGAGACTAAGTTTTGATATGAGCAACTTGCTTGCCAAAGTAGACAAGTTTGTGTCTGGCAGTTTTAGTTGAATCACGAATTTGTAGTGCTCTTCTTCAGTTTCTATAACATTTCAAAAAGTTTTTATATCATAAGTACCAATTAGTAATTTATTATATTTAATATAAGGGCTCATTCGGGTAACTCCTAAGATCGGATCTCTAATATTTACTTAATTATTTACAAAATGTCACTAATATAAGTTGTTAAATCGTAGTAAATGTACTTATATAGTCACATATAAAAAATGTCGTAAACGGTCGTGGCCCAGAGGCACAAGCGTGCGACTGTAAACGTGATAGGTTATGGGTTCGATTCCCACTCCAGAAAATGGAATTTTTCATTTCCTGGGTAACAAGGCAAAGCGCGGCGTTGAGTTCTGCCACTCAGCACGCAATGCCTCAATTCGGCAAAAAGTGGGGAACAGAACGAAGTATTCTTAACTTTAACCAAACTAAATTTTTACACTTCCTGGAGCGGGAATCGAACCCACAACCTGTCGCGTTTACAGTCGCACGCTTGTGCTTCTTCGCAACAACAAGCGTTATTTAATTTATTTCACATATATAAGTGGTATTTACGATTATACTAAATACCACAGTACGGTCGCACATTTCGTATCACAAAAGGTATTACACGTTAAGTCAATACCTAATACGGAAGTTAGGCTTCTCAAGGCTCCAACGCTTCACTGCACCGCATTGTGTAAACATTATATACTGTCTACCGAATTGTAACGTGTCTTCTTAAAAGGATTATTTTATTAAGATTTGTACTAAGTGGTTGTTTAATTATAATATTTTATTTTTGGTAGGTGGTTTGATATTGATGGTACGTATTGATAGTTAAGGTTTTAATAAAAAAAGAACGCCTGTCGTGGCGCAGAGGCACAACTACGACTGTAAACGCGACAGGTTGTGGGTTCGATTCCCACTCCAGGAAATGTAAAATTTAGTATTTTCATTTCTTGGGTTTGGTAACAAGGCAAAGCGCGGCGTTGAGTTCTGCCACTCAACCCGCAGTGCCTCAATTCGGCGGAAAGTGGGGAACGGAATTGTTGAAAGAGAATGGAGTGTCTTAGCACTAGGTTTTCTGGTTCCCTCTGCCTATCCCGCTATATGCGGGATACAGCGTGAAGTTAAAAAAAAAACAAATAAAAAAGAAAACTGACTTCAAATAAAATGAACTAAAAGTAACATTGTTACGAATTACTCAAAAACTACTCTTCAGATCATAACTAAAGTTAAATGAGATCATATCAGTTGCACTAGCTATCACATAAAAGAGAATCATAAAAATAGGTTCATCCAGCAAAAAGTTATGCTTGTAACACACATAAAAATACAGTCGATCGGTGTAAATTTGAATAAGGTTTTTATTTTTTTTTTATTTATTATATTTTTTTATGATCTGATTAGATAGCATATCCTTGGGTTCCTTTAACCATGCAGAATGACTTCGTGTATCTTAACACTAGGTTCTGAGGTTCTCTCTGCCTACCCTGTTATATGCGGGATGCAGCGTGAAGCTAAAAAAATGACTATTTTAGTACTACATTCCTAGTAGAGAACGAATACTCTTGATATTTATTGAATTTGATATGAAGATAATATGCTAACAACGTGTGCAACATCAGGGACATCATTTATTATCAAAATATTGCGATGAGGCGTAACTAAGGTTAATTAATTAAAACAAATATATTTTTTGTTGAAATAATAGATAAAAATCCAAATAATATTAGTAAATATTTAAAGGTCAAACAATGTTAGATTATAATATTTTATCATACCTTTGATCAAATGTGACGGCGGTTTGTAAAATACCTCTTGAAAATATTTACTTAAATTTTCATTTCCTCGTTTTGATTGGACAAGTTCTCGATCCAGCATGCAATGTAACGGTTGTAAAAAGGCGAACAGAATGATTATCATAGACCATAGGTTTCTTTCTGCCTACCCTGCAAAATGTCTTAGATATATAAACTTCACGCTGTAACCCGCATATAGCAGGGTTGACAGAGGGAACCAGAGAACCTAGTGTTAAGACACTCCATTCTCTTTCTACAATTCCGTTCCCCACTTTCCGCCGAATTGAGGCATTGCGTGTTGAGTGGCGGAACTCAACGCCGCGCTTTGCCTTGTTACCAACCATGAAATGAAAATACTTAATTTTACATTTCCTGGAGTGGGAATCGAACCCACAACCTGTCGCGTTTACAGTCGCACGCTTGTGCCTCTGCGCTACGACAGGCAAGACAACTCAAAGAAAATGTACATTAAAAGATAAAAATAACAGGAATAAATCGTTTAAGCAATTGTATCTCGTTGCTTAGTTACAGACCTTTTTGAGCTTGATTAATATTTTCTTACTATTTGTCGTGGCAGAGGTTGCTGTCTATTCGTTAGTCACAGATGGATGGACCAACTGCGATCGGAGGTTTAGGAATTATATTTTCCTTTAAAATATTCGTCACAAAGGAAAAGATATTTATAATTTACATTAGTATTATTTTATATTAAAATCATCGTTTGAAAATGTGGTACAAGCTAGCGGTTTCTAAATCCATGATCTTCTACTGACCGTCTAGTAAGTAAAACCTTAGGTCTTAGGTCTTAGTAGGTTAGTTTCACCAATTCTCTTTACCTTTTAATGTAAGAAAAGAAAATCTTGCAACGCTATGTTAGAAATACAATATTTTCATAGCATGAATCTAATGTCCTTGACAGGACCTCGTGGATGATAAGAAGTTTCTTTTTACTACAATTATTGTAAATACGAAAAAAGCCATTATACCCTGTTTAACATAGATGCGCTTCATGTAAAAATTCCATGAAAGCAGTAGGTATGTACGTGCAGAATATGAAATACCAGTCCAGCTACAAGTGGGTCGCTCTGATTTTTTATCTAGTTTTAATGTCACGATTGATAAACACGACGTGAATAACTAAAGTTATTGTTTTTTATAAAGTTTCTGTTTACGATACCGATTACGACAGGATTTCTCAAAACTCCTACGGGAGCGGGAAAAATGAAGATTTAATGTTTTACAAAAATTCCGAATATGACAATGGAAATATATTACTATAGCAAGGATTTCAATTCCACGTAGTTATGTGCAACAACTAGTATTTTATAAAAGATTTTACTTATTTTTGCACTATAACAATTAAATCCTAGAATTTTTCTTGCTCATAATATAAATGGCTATTTTTTATTTAAGACAAATTAGAAAATAATGAATACTTATGTCCTTGTGTCCCGAAAAGGCCTGTTCATTTAACATGTAAACCCAATAGATACACATTTTAACAATCCGTAGTTGCTTTTATATTTATAAGTACATAACATTTACATAATTAAACAAACCATCCATTATAAATAAATTTGTTTAAATACTCATTAGTGTAATGATTAATTACGTGACGCCACACTGACGTGGTTCATAAGGAATTTTATGTTTACAGATATCTATA
Organism: Philaethria dido; assembly: GCA_033558755.1. Lineage (NCBI taxonomy): Eukaryota > Metazoa > Arthropoda > Insecta > Lepidoptera > Nymphalidae > Philaethria > Philaethria dido. The sequence goes on from JAKGSA010000288.1 coordinate 451,104, forward strand.
TATACAAAAATGATGAAAACCAAACTTAACATATGATTGAAATGTGTTTTGGAATGAAATATAGCTAAAATATTACAATTTTCTCACAAATTTTAGTATAAACAATACTTTTTATTTCACGAAAGCCATTTGTAAAGAAATTTTCCTACGGAAAGCTTTTGGGTTTCTGTTTTCTTTCGAAATACGCCTAGAAGGTATGTTAAGAATGTTTTCTTGGTAATGTAAAGTATAATGTATATTTGGACAAGTGCAGTGGTATAGGTGTTTGTCTGTTACGGTTGGTTGTGCCTGTTCAAAAATGCAAGTCGATTCTTTTATTGACAGTCTGCATACTTATAAATTTTCCACGTTCCAGCTAATGTAACGTTGCGTCTCTTTCTAGCAAATATATAAAATATTGTAAAATTTAGGACCTAAGCTATTTCATACTGTTTTTTTTATCGAATAGAACCGTAGTGAGTGAGTTACTCTATTCTCTACGTTCTTTGTCCGAAAAAAGCTACTGACCAATTCTTCTGATTTTCACTTTTCTGACACGACGTATTCGGGGCGAAATCAAATGTTGTATGTTGGGTGACCAAATATATTCAGACATTGATAACGTCTATATTTTTAATATAATATAGATACGTCAAGATGTCATCTACGATCTTCTACTAAATAATAAAATTAGGGACAGCGTAACTCCTTTAATTAAGAGTCAAAATATTATCTATAATTCAATGAATAATTTAATAAATTTTAAGTGCTCTTATAAATGAAGTCCTAGGGACATACAAAAGCGTAGATGGAGTCGTAGAGACTAATAAGATTAGACTTTTCCTTTATAAATTCTATTCGTAGGCACCTTAATCTACGAAGAGGATTAAACAAAATTATTTTCGATGTGAAAGCTTTCAGAAAAGCTGATGTAATCAATAATCTTAACGTATATAAAAGTCCTTCTTATGTAAATATAGAAGATATTTTTACGTTAGAGACGTAATTTTTATTTTTATACTAAGCTTAAGAATTGCTTAGTTTGTTTCGAGTTTCTATTATTAAAATTTGACAAAAGCGCGGCGTTGAACTTCGCCGCTCAGCTCGCAATGCCTCAATTTGGCGGAAAGTGGGGAACGGAGTGTCTTAACACTAGGTTCTCAGGTTCCTTCTGCCTACCCTGCTATATGCGGGATACACCGTGAAGCTAAAAAGCGCAGTGATAAACCACTCCTTTAGGCAACTAATTTTTGACATTGAAAATTATTGCGAAATACGTGACTATAGAACGGACACTTCATTTCTTTATCATTTAATCAATCAATCAATCGAATGAACATTATATGTATCAGTCAATCAATCATTCACTGAAGTTACTGGATGAATCTAGTTCTTTTATTTAGTATTATGAAGTTTATAATATGCAGATTTATACAATATCTCTAGGTTTACAGACATTTAACGTTTTATTTGCTTTAAATAGCTAAAAGGAAAAAAACTTTAAATAGCTAGAAAACAAAATCAATGACAGTTTTATTAGAAAATATTATCAATAAAGTTAACGCCCGTCGTGGCACAGAAGCACAAGCGTGCGACTGTAAACGCGACAGGTTGTGGGTTCGATTCCCATTCCAGGAAATGCAAAAGTTTGATATTTTCATTTCCTGGGCTTGGTAACAGGGCAAAGCACGGCGTTGAGTTTCGCCACTCAGCACGTACGCCTCAATTCGGCGGAAAGTGGGGAACGGAGTGTCTTAACACTAGGTTCTCAGGTGCCCTCTGTCTATCCTGCTATATGTGGGATGTATCCCACGCTCACGTTCACGCTGTAGCGTGAAGCTAAAAAAAAAACAATTAAATCTTTTTGCCGCTAAGAAAAGAAGATTTTTTTTAGGTAACTTTTGTATAAATTGGTCACAACAAATATCCTGATATAAGTTAAGTTATATCTATGTATATATTAAGTTTACCGCAACAAATTGCTTTTATAGTAAATTAGTGTTTTCCAACAATCAACTCGTATCCGTATCCGTGACTTACCTTCTCAGGTCTAATATGTATAATGTATATTGTACATACAATAATGTTCCATTGTTAAACGTCTGATATATTTCTTGTTATAATATGTCAAAAGTGTCAAAAGACAATATCCTCCTTACATGTATACCTACATATATTTTACAGACTCACTTCTGCCCGCAGTTCCATCTGTGTAAACATTCTATTTAGACTTTTATGAAAAATTGTATTTTAAAATAAAAACCTTTTTTTTTAAACTACGCTCAAAATTATTGATAAAGAAATAAGTGTCGACGTCACCTAAAAATTAAACATTTTGTAAATATCATAAATGTGTAAGAGCTTCTTAGTACCTATAAAATTCACCTGGTTTTGAATTCTAAGTTTGTATAGAACTCTGAAGTGTCTGTTAGTCGGCTTGCTTGTTTGTGAATGAATGAATGAAAATGAATGGTAGTATATATAACTTAACTGACTTTCATGAAAGTTTTTTTAAAGAATTATTCAAGGTACATTCGATTCAGTGCATATTTCTTTTCAAAATTATGAGCAACTAGAAAATCACCTTTTTCTAAATCATAATATATTCTAGATAATAATTATTGCTTGTTAAGCAATTGGAATTTCAGCAAAAAGGTTTAATAATAGCCCTAGTATTTTAAATAATATAAAATGGATTCTTGGTATTCCAGTAACAAGATCTTAACAATAGTATTTTACTTGATTGTTATGCGATATACACAACCTATTAACCTAAAACAGTTAATTTATTCCTATTATTTTACATCAGTAGAATTTTAATGATTGTACTCATTGTTCTTTTGCTTGTTACAGGGGAAATATAATAAGCGGCAGCCTTACATCGCCGCCAACAATGTTGCGACCAGAATCGCCACTCGCTGATCATCGCAGCCTCCTGCCGCGGCGTCTGCTGCCGGCCAAGGCTCAGATAGCACCCGTAGATAAGAAGAAAAACAGACGATCTCTAGAACTCAACCCTCCGTCCAATGACCATGCGCCCTATGACTACCCAAAACTCCTCATCTCGAAAACCACCGATTCTCTTAACACGGAATGTCCCAGGAAATTGATACACAAACAAGATTCGTCTGATAGTTTGAAAAGAGCGTTATTATCAAAAGATGACAAGAAATGTCAGGCTAAAGAAAGCGATAAAAGAGCTTTAAATAAACAGGACTCCAGTGAAAGCTTAAAAAAATCGTTACTGTGTCGACAAGATTCGAATGATAGTGCGAAGAGACGGGATTCTGATCCGAAATGGTTACAACGGCAGGATGACAGTAAACGGAGTTTGGAGGTTAAACGTGGAGGTGATAAAAAGGGTTTGCTGGAGACTGACATAGATGACACTTGCAAACGGATATATGAGAGAAGAACAGGATGTGCCCGTCCTACTTTACCTCCTGTCGCTGAGAAAGGAGTATCTCCTAAGTCACCAAATGGCAGTCCACTGACTCCTGGGGTCGCTGCAGTGGCTGAAGGCGTAGTTCGTTGGGGTAGTGGACTGTTATCCCCAAAAGATGAACCAAGACTTAGACCTGCGAGAAGCTGGTACGGATATGGGACGTTGCCAACGGATAGTGATAAGGTAATTGTTTTTTTTGTAAATGTTTAAAATTAGGTAACTTATTTTTTTCAATAGGTTATTTTTCTAATTATGGATGCGACAAGCGATGTGCTGCAATTTTTTTGTATTAGATGCCTTTAATTTAAAACTTCTACTTTGCCTCTAACTAAAAGTAAATTGTGTTTTATGTATTGGTATCGAATAAAACTATTAGCGCTGAATTAAAAAAATAAATTACAGAACTTATCAAAATGACGTGAAAAAATGAGTTTTGGAAATAACCTCAAATTAGTTCATGCACATATTAAATATTTTTTTGTTGTTGCTTGCGTAAGCCTGATAAAGGAACTCTTGGAAATTACACACATGGTCGACGTTGAGTTCGTACGATAGTATCTTTTAATTATTACAACTCAATGATGATACATTTAAATTAGATTTTACAAACCAGAAGTAATTAGGCTGGTTTTGCTATTATTATACGTTTTTTTACATGAGTTTTGTGAATATATTTAGAATAAATTACCGCGATATTTGATCATATATGTGTTACTTTGTGTTGCAATAAAAAATATTCGAAGTTTTCGTGATTCTAATTATAATTTTATTCAATATTTTTTTATGCCTGTATATGAATAGCAGCGGAAATAAAAATTTTTAGTTATGTTTTTGATGAACGTTAAATTCTTTTTTGTAGTATAATATAATGATAGATGACGATATCGTTGATTGACCCTCGATAATTTACGATTATTAGGAAATGTTTTGTACACGTGTAAGTTATGGATTCAAATCCAAATAGTTTTATAGAGTTTTTTTTTAATATATGAAATAGTTTTAAGGCCTGTCGTGTTGCAGAGTGAGAGAGGGAGTGTGCCACTGTAAACTTGACAGGTGGTGGGTTCGATTTCCACTTCAGGAAATAAAAATATTAAATAATGTTTAGTAATTAAATAATATTTTCTCACTCTAGTAAAGAGATAAAGCGTGGCATTGAGTTCCGACACTCAGCAAGCCTCAATTCGGCGAAAAGTGAGGAATGGAATTGTTAAAAGAGAACGGAGTGTCTTAACACTAGATTATCTAGTTCCCTCTACCTACCCTGCTATGCGCGGGATACAGCGTGAAGCTAAAAGAAATAAATAATTCGGTTTGTTCTTTAGTGTTCTTCTTATCCAAGAAAAAAAAAATGAAAGAAGCAATGATGTAAATACTAACGGTATAAGATATTTAACATTTCGTTTTTGTTGTAAGTTTTGCAAAACATTATAATATGACTAAGAAACTCGAAATTCACCTACGGTAATTAGATTAGTTCTCTAGTTCGATTAAAATCATCAAAGTCAGAAAGAACCTGTCTAGACATTACGTTTTCGGAAAGCCCGAATTCTCGGCATTGCGTCTTGGGAGTGGCGGAATTGTATACTGTGCTTCGTCTGACTCTAGAGCAGAAGTGAGCAACTTTTAGCAAACAGGGTTATCCAAATTTAATTTTTTCATCACATTTCTTTAATTTAAAGATTAGATTACAAAAAAAAACGAAATGTGAAAGGAATATTATAGGAATTAACTTGGTATAATTTAATATATTAGTGGAAGAATATTTGTAATATAAATAAACGCTTGGAGGGCCGCATAACATTTCTAAGCAGACCCCGGGTTGCTCACCCCTGCTCTAGAGTGAAGTTAAAATAACTTAATAAAATAGTTCGTCTCGTAGAGATTAAACCCAAAACTATTCAGGCTTGCAGACAAACGTCCTACTGTGCCATGATGGCCTCAAATGATACTACGTTACATTCAATTAGATTATCCATTAGTTTGGTCATTCCAACAAAATTAATGCTAACATTTTTAAACATTGGTGAAAGATTATATGAACGTTTTCTTTAAACCTGTTTATTATAGTTTGTTTCACTTTTACGGTTATTCGTTAGGAGATAAATTTTCAAGTCTAGAAATCTTGATGCAGTCTAGACTTATTAGATTCTTTGTATTCCATTCTATTCATTAGAAATTATGCCAATATTCCACCAAATTTTTCACATATTACAAACTTATTCTTAAATGGTCGTAACGTGAAGAGCGTATTTGTGACGTTTAATTTTTTTTGCATACTCCTCAAAATAAAAAAAAAAATTTTGAACTAGATTGTATTTTTTTTTCATTTTCCTTTCCGACGCTATATAGAAATAGGATTTAGAATCAATCAATATATGAGCCGTTGATTTTGAAAGTGAGACAACTCCATTTTATGTTATAGCTTTTTTTTTATTAAAAACATAAAATTATGTTAATTGGTAACAATATTCAGCTTTAATTAATTATTTTTTTAAAATAATTAAAGCTGAATCTAATTACCAATAAAAAATGTCTTTCTTTCAAAATCAACGGCTCATATATTTAAAACTCTATCGTTACTGAATGACTGACAGGCAACGCACAGCCGAAACTACTGTCCGTAGAAAGATAAAATTTGACGTGTAGGTTCCTTGAGGAGCATTGGGGAGCCCTAATACCTTGATTGATTTCTGGGTTTAACGTTTTATAGTGCACGAGAACGAAGTTTCAGACTACAATACGTTTTCTATATTTTTGTAAACCTCAAAAATTTATCGCGCATACTTACTCGTATATTACATTAGGTATTTTTATTAAAATATATTGTCAAGCAAGTTTCTTCCTCGTATGGTTTCGGATTTACCCACAGTTCTTTGTTTAGGACATTCCGGGTCGATGTTAATTGTCGTTTGGTTTTTAAACTTGTATCTAATGCCGTTTTTATTTGTATGGTATTCTTTATTGGTGGAGATTCCATCATTTCATCGTTTTCCTTAGGTAGAACATATTATTTCTATTTTTATACAAGTAATATACCTATCTAAAACATGATTTTGTTTTCTTCGTCTTTGATCCAGTTGTTCAGTCCGAGATAACCGGTGCGGCGTTGAGTTTCGCCACTCAACATATTTGTATAATAGAAAACGGCAGCAGGCAAAAGTAGCAGGAATGTATTCTTAGATTTTCTTTCCTCAAAATGTATGAAGATAAAATAATATTCAACTGTACTTGGTTATCTTAATATAACATTTTTAGCCGACTTCAAAAAAAGCAGGAGGATTTTTATTCAAATGCATTTTCTTACATGTGTGTATGCGGTAGCATAACTTTTTACTGGGTGAGCCAATATTGATGATTTTTTTATAATATGATAGATAGTGTTTCTCATGTCGTCATCTAACCAGAAGTTTTTGAATTATACGTAAAAAATTTACTTTTTATATGAAACCGGTTCCTTTTTTTGTTCAAATCTTAATTAATTATTATTTTTTAAAAATCTTAGTTTTATTAATTTCACTTTCCAGAAAAACTTGACCTGTTATCAATAACAGTAGACAAACAACGTTTTACGGCATAAAGATTTCATTTTTATTTTAAAGGCTTCCAATTAAAGTTTGAAGACTTTCTTGGGTTTCAAGAAACCCGTGAACAATTTGCTTTGAGAAATGTATTTAAAACAGTTTCTGCTGTGAATGTTCAGATATATACTTTTTAGAATCAATTAACTTTTGACTGTGATTTTTTTATGTCATTTCTCAAGCTTTAACTTACTACCTAACAATATTTAATATTATATATTCTATTAAAATAACTAAAATTTTAACAGAAAAGAAATCGACTTTAAATAAAATGCTTTGTAATGTGAAATTGTTACGAATAACTCAAAAACTACTTATCAGATCTTAACTGAATTTAAATGAGACCAGATCATAAGCACTAGCTATAATACAAAAAAAGAATAATCAAAATCGGTTCATCCAGTAAAAAGGTATGAGGTAAGATGCAAAAATACACTCGAATTGAAAATTTCTTTTTCTTTGAAGTCTGTTAATAAAATACATATAATTTTCAATTAAGCAAAGTAAATTTTCGTTCTCTTGATTTGTCAATTAAACGGTGCATTTTTTCATAGTGTGTTAACTGTATATGGTAATAAATCTAATATGGGTTAGAACGAAACGCGGTATGCGAGTCCTCGTTCTAGGTATTTCTTTATATCCAATAACGTACAGCCTTCAGCCTGTATCCTGCATATAGCAGGGTAGGCAGAGGGAACCTAGTGTAAAAACACTCCGTTCCTCACTCTTCACCGAATTGAGGCATTGCGTGGTGAGTGGCGGAACTCAACGCTGCGCTTTGCCTTGTTACCAAATCCAGGAAATGAAAAAAATCATTTCCTGGAGTGGGAATCGAACCCACAACCTGTCGCGTTTACAGTCGCACGCTTGCGCCTCTGCGCCACGACAGGCGTTATTCGGTTCAAAATACAGAAATTTATACAACTCCTAACTATAGGAAATAACAAAAGTTTTATATGTCAAGAACTAGCAAGTTTGTTACTATGGAGTTGAATTCAATAAATTCTCAACTTTAAAATGGGTTATTGTACGAATTTAATATTCAACGTCGGCACCATGTGGGGCAACTGTTCACATAATGAATGCCAATTTGTTCTGCAAACGCCTAGCTAGATATGCTGAGCGTTAAATTTAAGGCAATACTTATATAAGTGTGATCTAGTTGCTTTCGTGGGAGAATTTTAAAAATATTGACTATCTTTCGCCTTAGGAATGTAAGGTAATATTAAAGTTGAAGAGTTACAAAAAAAAGATGAGAATTTAGTGCTAAAACACTTTGTTATTTGCTGGTCTTCTATTTAAAAAAAAAGGAAATCTTTAAAGCAGTAGTGACGTATATAAGTGTAAGGTAGTTGCTTTTGTTGGAGAACTGTAAAAAAAATAACTATCTTATGCTTCGAATAACCAAAAAAAATATTTGAGTAAAAGAGAATGAGGAAAGAAAACTTAAAACCTTTGGAAAAGTGAATGAAAATAGAGAATGATAAACAGTTTGTTCTCCGCTGAACTTCTTTCTCTAAAGAAATTGCGTGTTTGATAATTGCTAAGAGCGTAAAGGTAGTTTTTGTAGGAACATCGAGTTCCGCTATTTCGTTAATCAAGAACATAAAGTCATGATGATGTATGAACAGTTCTAAGGTCGAGCATCGAACTTACAACATTTTTTACCACTTTTGGATGACGTTAACAGAACTATTGCGTACATATAATAAATAAATTATAAATAACTTAGTTAATTTTAATATTGTATAAAGTTTTTTTTTTTGCTTTTCTGTTAGAACCCTCAATTTCATCGTGTACCGTTCATCGAGTAGATTTTTTTAGCTTCACTATATCCCGCACATAGCAGAGTAAGCAGAGGGAACCTGCGAACCTAGTGTTAAGTGTTAACACTCGGTTCTCTTAACATTTCCGTTCCCCACTTTCCGCCGAATTGAGGCTATGCATGCTAGGTGGCGGAACTCAACGCCGCGCTTTGCCTTGTTACCAGAGCGAGAGTACTTATCTTAATTTAAAATTAAATACAAAGTTTCAAAGATCCTGCCATTATGTCCACTTATCCGTGTCAGTGGCGATGTGGGTCAAACTTCATTGTTCGTGGCTAAATTAAGTGAGGTTACCAGCCTTTGACATCAGGTCATCGCAAATCTTGGTCACTCCGTTACATGAGTAATGCCAATTATGTTTGTAATGTTGTATTATAACTTACTCAGTTATTGTTGTTGTGAACTTCAGAAGAACTTTATTTTTTACTTTTCACCGACTTCGAGAAAGAAGGTTGTCAATTTGATTGTATTTTTATGTGTGTTAGCGGATATCTTTTTGCTGGGTAAACCAATTTTGATGATTTTTTTTTATATGATAGCTAGTGCTTCTATTGTGGTCACGTTTAAATTTAGTTTAGATTTAAAGAGTAGTTTTTGAGTTGTTCGTTGCAATTTTACTTGTTAGTACATTTTATTTGAAATCGATTTTCTTTTTTTGTTAAAATCTTGTCTAGTTTTGTGTAATACTTTATTACTTTATAAATTATTATATTTTCTCGTATTTAAGTAACATTTTTATAGTTTTATTCCTGAAGTGTTTTATACATGATTTGTACATGAAGGCCTTTTAGAGAACTTATTGACATCCATTTATTACCCTTGTCATGATTTTTATCTATAGTATCGATTGTAGGAAAAAAAATTGCAAAATTTTTGTATTTTTTTTTATTTTAATAACCCATTATATATATAGTTACCCATACAGACAGACAGTGGGACAATCTTTGACATATGTAAACGCGATTAGAGGTAATTTCTACTACCGCTCTGAGAATTATTATATTTATGTTGTTTTAATTTTGCCGCTCTAGTAAGATCAATTTAACGCGCTGTTGCATTCCTCCACTAAATCCGCAATATCTTAATTACGGGCGGAAACACGAAAACGGAGTGTCAAGACATTAGAGAAAAAAAGTAAAAAAAAACTCAAAACTGCAAAAAAAAAGATTTAACTTCACGCTGTATCCCGCATATGGCAGGGTAGGCAGAGGGAACCAGAGAACCTAGTGTTAAGACACTCCATTCTCTTTCAACAATTCCGTTCCCTACTTACCACCGAATTGAGGCATTGCGGGTTGAGTGGCGGAACTCAACGCCGAAAAAAAAGCTCATTGATCAATGATCATTGAAAAAGCAATTAAACACTAAAATTTTATAATAACCACATCATAAATAAATTACCTTGAATATATAATTCATTGAATTCTTTCATTTGTTTATTTTGTATTTTTAATTCAATTTGACATGTTTCAAGTAAATACAAAAAGGGCTTAAGTCACCTTGTTAATGGCTTAAAAACAACATCTTCGCGACTAAGGAAATATTGAATACGGACACGGAACTACAATTAACAGTTCTTTATGCCTTATCAAGGAAATACTGGGATATAGTAGGTATATTGTAGAAGCCATTGACATTAAACGACGCGCATTCGCCGCGCGCGGACGTGTGCGCATGCAGACGTGTGCTTTAATATTTAAATTAATTTATTTTTGATATATATATGAGATTGATTTTGTAGGAACAAGTTAAGTGTCACGTGATTAGTGTTTTGTGTTGTGTTTTAGAATATTTGTTGTATTTCGTTTATTGGGAAGGTACAATGCCGAATGATGTTCGAAGAACTAGGGTGAGATGATGTGTTTATTTATATGTGTCCTTTTTTTTGGTTTTTTTAGATTTCATGTGTGTGTGTGTGTGTGTGTTCTCTGTTCTCTACTCTCTCTAAATTATTAAGAGAGTTGTAGTATTTATCATTCTATTATACGTTATATACTTATGGTTTATTTTTAGACTATAACTATAGGCTACTCGGTTAACCATACTTAGCTTACGAAATACTAAAAGAAGTTAACTTAATTTCTTATAGATTACAAATAAATTACAATTTCAACGTTAATGATTTTAAGTATTTGTGGTTGAAATGGCCTCAGTGTTTTGCTTTGTTGTTATCAGAGTTTATCGTTTGACCGTACCGTGGTTATTAGGGCTATGCGTCACCTCTCGATAACTTGAATTGTTGCCATACTCGTATACCGTACTTGTATATTATTAGTAACGTGTGTATGTATTAACACGTGTTTAACAGACGTCAGTCTTAAATTAGAAATTCCATTGTTTTTGTATGGTAAGGCAATGCTCCGGTTGGCGTGGAATTTGTAAAATATCGGCTGTTTTACAATTTATAGCTAATATAGAATACTTAGCTGAGTTGATTATTAACATAATATGTTAAATTTTGGCAGAGATTTTTCTTTATATTGAAATAATAATAGTATTTATTCTTATCATATACTAAGTATGCTCCACCAAAAACATAATTGTGAAAATGAGAGTCAAGTTCAGTATTAAAAATATGCGTGGTTGTTGACCACCTTCACCTATAAAAGAATTTAAATACTAATAGGTGCGAAGTTCTATAGAGAATTCTGAAATTTATTTCTATGTATATAAATTGAGGGTCAAGGTTTTACTTGGGTAGAAGTCGTTATTCTGATCGTCCTGACATTCTTATCATGACATCGGGTTCATACTATATTAATATATTGTATTGTCATCATTTTCGACAAGAAGTGGGTCAAAATATGGTTGAAAGGTCTTTTTTATGTTGTCAGATAGATAAGTAAAGTTCAAAAGTAATAAAAAAATGTCAAAAATTGTTATTATAGATAGATAGAATACCAACGTATTAAAGTACCTAATATACTTAAATTAATTAAAAATGTTGTAGTGTACAGTAATGTAATATTAATTAAATTTACTTTTGCCAAACATCACATGTAAAGAATCTCCTGTGGTTTACTTGTTTGTTTTACTTTACTATATGAGTGACTTCCGTAGCGTTTGGCGCTCCGTTCTCTCTGACTACCCCGCTAGGGATAAAGCGTGAAGATTTTTTTTTTTTGAGTTAAATTACATCCACGGGCTCGCACTTGCCCGTGCCTTTTCTTTCTTTTTTTTTTTTTTTTTT
>JAKGSA010000288.1:463225-566291 GCA_033558755.1 Philaethria dido
TAGGTAGGTATATGAGTGACTAACAGACAACAATCAGCCGAAACTACTAGACGTAAAAAGCTGAAATTTGACATATGGGTTTTTTGCAGAGCGTATTGGGCTAAAAGAGGATTACTCTAAATTCCTACGGTAACGGAAAAAACAGGATTTTACACTTTAAATTTAATTTCATATAATCCATGCACGAAGTTGCGGGCGATGACTCGTGTTACTATTAATACATTTTAAACAAATTTGCATAACTCCGTGGTATGTTCTTTTACAATTCGATTTGGTTTGTTGTTACTGTGCGGAAAATGTGTTCTTGAATTTTTCAGTGCGTATTATGCAAATAAAGTTTTCCATTATGTTATCCTCATGGATACGGCCTTGTACGTAGCAGATGACTTTTGGGTGGATATAGGAATTAAACTTATAAATATTGCAAATTGAGTAAAAATTAAAGATGTTCTTGTAGAGAAGTATTCAAGATAATTCTATTATGACATTACGTATATAGATATAAAAGTATATACCTAAACGTTAGGCTCTATCTTGCAAAAAGTTACTTTAGTTAACTAATATTTTCCAAAATCATTCAATCCAAATTCCAAATCATTTCCATACCAAGCCAGAAATTTACAGAGCCCTATGTTCGTCATACAAATCTGTGCTGGATCTATGAAACCCAACTCCTTGAGGCTTAGTAAAGTCATTAACCACTAGACCAACGGGTCAGTAATTAGAGGACTTGAGGCTACTTTCTAATTAAAGCAGACCAAACAACGGATCTGTAAGCATTGTAACTACACACACTATGGGTTCATTACATTGACACGAAGCAATTAGGATGGAAACTGTTTCTGTCGTTAGCTTTTATACTATATTTTTTTAACTCCTCGCTGTATCCCGCATATAGCAGGGTAGGCAGAGGGAAACTGAGAACCTAGTGTTAAGACACTACGTTCTCTTACAACAATTCCGTTCTCCATTTTCCGTCAAATTGAGGCACTGCGTGCTGAGTGGCGGAACTCAACGCCGCACTTTGCCTTGTTACCCAACCCAGCAAATGGGAGTGGGAAACGAACCCACAACCTATCGCGTTTACAGTCCCACGCTTGTGCCTCTGCGCCACGACAGGCGTTCTACTATAATACATACAGATACTGTTATACTATACATATATTGTGTTATTGTTAATTGCAACGTTGAATTCCGCAACACGCAATGTCTTGATTTTGGATGGAAGGTAGAGAACAAAGTGTCTTTGCACTAAGTTCTCTTTGACTACCCTGCCATGTGTGGCGTTAAGCATGAAGCTGCTAAATTAATTGAACATTGAAAATATTAATCTAAATTTAATAAAAGAATATACAATATAAGTTTTTAATCTAAGTTTTGAGCTTTGAGAATATACAATTAATGACCTCCCGACAGAGATGATAGCAAGAAAAAGAAGTTGTTACAAGCATAAAAGAATTTGGACGTACATCGATAAAAACGTAGGACTAGAGCGTTAAGACGAATTCCAAAAAGAGCGGGTTCGAAACCGCTACGTTCAATATTTTTTTCGTTTTCTTCAAAAAAAACACCTTTTCATTTTATGCAAATAATTTTGTTACAAAGCATAGAAAGTTGTGTAACATGTTCATGCGAAATAATTCGTTTTTGTTTTAAAATTATATTATTTTAATTACACATTATTTTGATTATTCTAATTCTCACAGTAAATGCCTGTGAATATGAAATGTTCTCAGTAAAAGTCGTTTAAGTGTTTATCGTTCTGTTTAATTAGTACGCCTTGAATGAATTTACTATAAAACAATGATTTTATTTTTACGTTTTCTATGACTTCTATGAATTAAATTTCTTTTTTGATGTTAACTTTAAATATTTAATTATATTCAGTATTTCTTTAATTTAAATAGTTGTTAAAGTAAAACAGAGAAAACATAGAAATATCTCTCTGTTCTGTATAATTGACCTATGTAGATTGAATATATCCTAATATATATTAACAAACTTTTAATTAAGTCTCTTGAGATTTATATTAAAATCCTTTGATGGCAGAAACCTTTATGCAAAGCCTAAGCAAAATAAATAATAAATACTTATCAGCTCTACGCTTTTTCTTGCATAACACGTTAGAGGGAGAGAACCCTTATGTCAAAACCCTCCGCCCTCCGCTTACCTCCCGAACTCGAAACAAAAGTACTTCTCTTACAAAATATCAATTCATTGCAAATTTTCACGTAATGTTAGTAATAGCAATACATTAGAAGTTTACTTTAGCTATTTCAGTATAGCGCTCATTACCCCAAATTACTCATTGCTGGTAAATTTATACTGTGGCATAAAACTGCCGGTGACCTTGACTCATCTGACGGTGTTACGAAATCTTCCGCATCCAAGAGAGCAATGCGACTGGTTGGGGTCTTTGCCAAGTTTTTTTTTGGTTTTACTTCATTTTTTTTAAGTAATTAATGTATGAATTTTGTCAAATGTGGTTAGATTTATAACTTTAGCTTTTACTCCATGTGGTTTATGAAAGTCTCATTTGATGTGTGTAGAGGTAACTGCTTCGAATTTAGCTAATTAGCTTATATAGGTGATGATAAGAGCTAGCTTTTTTTACTATTAAGGTATTAAAATTGTACACGATTCAAATCTATATATTCTAAATGCTTTAAAATCATTTTTTTTTATAATAGTTTTTATCACTTGTAAAGGTCACATCAAACAACTGAACAATAATCATTATTTTGTAAATAAAAAAGCAGATAAAAAACTAATTAGGTACGCAAGAGTATTATATCCATTGAAGAGCGCTTTTTATTTCAAATGTGACCTTTTATAAGGAACAATAGATTTCACGAAAGTGATTTGACGATTGCACGTTTTCTATTGAATTGGTAACAGAAACCTTGACTTAATGCCCATTTCGTGTGTTTCGTGAGAGCTACATTTGGTTTATGTACATTTTAAGTAATTTAAATGAAATTTATATCATTTCCTTATTGGGTTAATTGGTCGTGGCTATTAGTGTAATATTAATTAGAGCGAGAAGTTTTGATAGTAATATATATTATGTATCTGAATATAGATCTCGTAAAAGCAGCTCTCAAAGCGCGGCGTGTTCTGTCTTTCAGTGTCTCGTGGCGTGAACGGAGTGTCTTAACACTTAGATTCTCTCTGACAAGCATGCTATGTATGAAAAAGTACATTTGCAATTCGTTATTTCAAAATTGTGATACTTTTCCGAGGATTTGAATCTTGAACTGCACACATAGGTATACATATGTATAGAAAAGAATTTATATGTTTTTGTACCATTTTTAGTGTGAATCATCGATATTAAGCACTCTTTTTTGAACATACTCGAACAAAAACTGCAAATCTTACAATGTACGTGTTTAGTCAGACAGGGTCAACTGAGTCATTGGAAGTCATGGATACGCTGTTAACTAAATTATCTGGCTTGACCCTAATAAATGTTTGGCTTTATTTGTACTCGTATGACAGTGGTACTGCCTTATTGTAAACATGTAGTATTGCTAAATTCAAATATCTTTATCAATAATATTTAAGTACATACTAGTATGTTTTCAAATTTAATGCAATTATTGTTAGTTAGAGAGAAGAATCACAACAGTATTGGCAAAGGTTAATGTTCATTTTAAATGGGTCCCTTAAGCTTACATTTGGGTCCCAGGCCTTGCACTCAGCTCCGCTCTTAATAACGCGATGGATCTGGCTGATCATGTGAATCCATGAATGTTATAGAGAATTTTTCTGTTTGTTTTTTAAATATTTAAAAATTCCATTGAAATAAAAATATATATGCAGTATTGTCAATCTGAGGAATATATAATTAGAATATATCGAAAGAAAATGAATATTATAGTCATTTGAAAGATATGAAAATAGAAGCTCACAATTTCTGACTTCTAATGAGTTTGAATTCCTAAACTTCAAAATGCCTACCTACAAAAGCATGCATTTTCGATATATCAACATATTCACGTCCGGTACATATATATCAAATGACACCTCTATAGTGTGGCTTCTAGTATGATAATACAATGTCTGTTTACATATGTATATTGTTTCGTCAGTACTTTATATCTTTACATGCGTTTTCAGCTGAACAACTATTGATAAGACGTGATGTCATCGAATTTTATAAATTATATTATTATGCTTTTTATAGTTTATTTTGTTATTGTTATATTGTCTTTCTCAAGTTTATATTCAAAGTTTACTACGTAAAGAAATATTATTAGGAAATATAAAGGAGTAATGAGTAACTAAATAACTCTCAAGCTTAAGACATGCAGATAAAGTTTATAAACCGTTATATATATATATACTTCTTGTTATAATATGGTCAAATAACACAAACTATTTATAAATTGTAACCTACTGATGTATTTTAATGAAATGACTACTTTACAAAACAGCTTAATATGGATCTGTTTAGTAGTTTTGGCGTGAAAGAGTAACAACCATTCATCCGTCGTCACATCGTATCGCCTTTATAATATAAGGCTAAGTTCAGTCTACATATACTTATACCGTTCTTTTGAATACCCATTAAGTTTGAAAAGTTTAGATTTAATAAAAAATGACCTGGAAGAACTTTTCCTTTATCAAAGTTTTCTACAAAGGGACGTTGATATTAAATGCATTCTGAATGAGATTTTTATCTCATAAGCGTCACAAGCCCTTTTAAGTCGAGAAGCTTTTTGTTTAACATCTTTGTTTACCGTACAATATAATATAAATAAAAAGTTAAATTTTTACTTTGCTCTTATTGTAGCGTCAATCATTTTGGTGTCACATCGGTGTTTTTATTATAAAAGTTGTTTTTTTTAATATAATTAGTGTCGCAGATGACGCGTTAACAACGCGTTGTCTTTAGCAATGTATGTGAAACTTTATATAAACATGCGTGTCAAACCATGGTATGTAACATTTATTTTATTAATGGAATATACTTTTTATGCATTATTTAAAAAAATATATTAGAATTTTGCACTCCTTCTCAATATAAACTATACTTGTGCCAAATTTCATGGTCCTCCGTCTGCGGTTTTTTTTTTGAAAAGGGGTACAAAGTTTTTGCTTTACGTATTTATATTAGATAAAATTATGTTGAAACCCGTCTAAGTGTAAATTCCTTAGCAACGTGTATGCGTCCCTTTATACAATAGTGTATATCAGAGTACAGTCGCAGATGCAACTTTAACTAAGCCAAAGTTCATACCTCTCTGTCCTCATAATTTTTTTAAAGGGGGTCCAGAACTTTTCCTACACCTAAAATATATAATTTGTCCAAACACTTCCGTTATTAAGTAACTGACAGATAATGCATATCAGAAACAAATGTACGCAGAAAGCTGAAATTTGGCATAAAATTTTCTTGAACATTGTAGGGAAGTAGTAAAAGAGGATTCCCCAATATTCGTGTAAAGGAAAACTGGGTTCTAATATTTTACAATCATAAAATTCTGGCAAGTGAAGTTGTGGGCGTTGACTATTACTAAATATAAATGTAACCCGAGTTAGATTTATAACTACAGTCGACGTATGCAGACGTATGTATTTTAATAGTATAATTAATATTTGACTAGACCTTTTTTAGCTTCACGCCTTATCTCTCATAGTGAGTAAGGTATTCAGCTTTTTAGCCCCACGCCTTACCACGTAGTAAGTAGGGTATTCAGAGAGAACTTGTCATCGTTTTTCACTTTTCACCCGAAATCGGTACATTAAATAATATCTTTATAAAGTATAGCCTATTTGTTATTCTAAAACATAAGCTGTTTAACTTTAAAGTTTCATCTCGATCCATTCAGTAATTTGTTTGTTAGTATCGATGAATGCTACTCTTTCAGTGAAAGAATAACAAACTTTTGGGCTTATAATATTGTTCAGATATATGTGGAGCTTTATTCAGGACTGTCGTGGCGCAGAGGCACAAGCGTGCGACTGTAAACGCTACAAGTTGTGGGTTCGATTCCCACTTTAGGAAATGTAAAGCTTTAGTATTTTCATTTCCTGGGTTTTTTAACAAGGCAAAGCGCGGCGTTGAGTTCTGCCACTTAGCACGTAATGCCTCAATTCGGCGGAAAGCGGAGAACGGAGTGTCTTAACACCCTAGTGTTACACCCTCTGCATACCCTGCTATATGCGGGATACAGCGTGAAGCTTTTTATTCACGTTTTCTTTGACTACCCCGCTAGTGTTAAAGCGTGAAGCTAAGTTAAATTTAAATACATATATTGTACACGGATAATCTTTATGTTAAATATGTAAATCTGCCGGTCAGTCCGGTAAGTATGCAAGCAAAACAATAACACCATTAAAATTACTTACAGCGCATGCGCTCTGCGTCGTAAATATTTATGAATACATCAAAGTACATTTTGTTGAAATGTAACGCTTTGTTTTTAAGTTCCCCTTTATATTATGTTGGTATGTTTAAAATTTAAAGTTTAGGTATGTTTCTTATGAGGTCGTCGTAGCGCAGTGGTATAACCTCTGGGTTTCAACGCGATTGGGTGTGGGTTCTGTACACACTCGCAAGAATGATTATGTTTAAACGTCTCTACGGTCTGGTTAAAGTTTAGCATTTACATTTCCTGGGTTTGGTAACAAGGCAAAGCGTAGAGTTGAGTTCCGCCACTCAAGACGCAATGCCAATATCACGCTAAAAGTGAAGATCGGAAACCATTGAAACTTGGTTCTCTCTGCTATGTAGGATTTTTTCTATCAAACTGTTTTTTATATGTTGCTTTTATAATTCTCTTATATTTTTTACGTTGTTTTACATTGTTTTATGTCGTATATTTTCATTCTTTATAACCTTTTACGAGGGAATGTCTATATTATAAAACCTAAGTTATTTTTCTGCCTGAAAGTGTATGATTTGCTCGAGTTTTTTTATTTAGTCATTTATTCACAATTATGTTAGCGATAATGAATTCGAGGATTCTAATAATTACAAATAAAACATATACATTTATTCAGAAACTGTATATGCAAATTGACTTATTAACTTATTCACGCCTGGTATAGATTTGATCTGGCCTTGTTAAGATTAGATACAGCTGCCTACATGTTGAAAACGTGGTTAAAATTTTAACTAGAGAATGTTATAAATTATTTATGTTACATAGCAATAACTTATACTGTTTTGATTATTGAGCATCTGGCGTGTTTTGCGATGGAGGCATTTGGCTATAATTTAACCTAATGAGTAGTCTCTGTGTTCTTAGTTTTTACCAAAGTTGAATAAGGAACTCCCATCATCGCAACAAACACAATGAAATATAATATAAATTTTAATATTTTTAAGCATTCTCTATAAGATAAGCTAGACCTACCTACGCCTGTCGTGGCTCAGAGGCACAGAGGCACAAGCATGCGACTGTAAGCGCGACAGGTTGTGGGTTCGATTCCCACGCCAGGAAACGTAAAATTTAGTATTTTCATTTCTTGGGTTTGGTAACAAGGCAAAGCGCGGCGTTGAGTTCCGCCACTCAACACGCAATGCCTCAATTTGGAGGAAAGTGGGGAACGGAAATGTTGAAAGAGAATGGAGTGTCTTAACACTAGATTCTCTGGTTCCCTCTGCCTACCCCGCTATATGCGGGATACAGCTTGAAGTTAAAAAAAAGAAAAAAAAAGATATTTAAAAACCTATAATTTTTTTGACCAAACGCAGGACTGGACTCTATTAATCCAACTGAGAATATGAATTATATATATATAAAACGCATGCGTTACTGAGTGACTGACAGACAGCGTATAGGCGAAACTACTGGCTTCCTTAGGAAATATAGAGGCACGGAGAGAGAATTTCTCATAAACATTATAGTAAGCGAAAGTGCAGAATTGAGTTCCTACACTTTACATGCAATGTCTCAAATCGGGTGGAAAGCGGCGAACGGAGTGTCTTGACACTAGTTTAACTTTGACTACTCGCATACCAGTGTCTTTTTTTTTTTTTTTTTTTTATGGATAAGGACAAGGCAAACGAGCGTACGGGTCACCTGCTGGTAAGTGATCCCCGCCGCCCACGGCCCCGTGTAACACCAGAGGAGCTACAGGTGCGTTGCCGGCCTTTGAGGTGGGAGTAGGCGCGCTTTTTGAAGGTACCCATTTCGTATCGACCTGGAAAAACTGCCGCAGGTAGGCCATTCCACAGTTGAGTGGCACGTGGAAGGAAATTCCTTCGAAACCGCACAGTACTGGAGTGCCACGCATCCAGGTGGTGTGGATGGTATTTAAGTTTGTGGCGTACTGTGCGGTTTGAAAATCCTGCGGCAGGAATCAGGTCAAACAGTTCCCCAGAACACTCCCCGTTATATATGCGATAGAGAATGCACAACGAGGACACGTCTCTACGCAACGCCAAAGTGTCAAGCCCTGCACAGATTACCGGGTCCCCAACGATTCGAATGGCTCTGCGTTGTATGCGATCAAATGGTTCAAGCTGATACTGGGGTGCACCAGCCCAGAGGTGAGAACAGTACTCCATATGAGGCCGAACCTGAGCCCTATACAGGGCCAACCGGTGTTTTGGCGTGAAGTACTGTCTCGCTCTGGCGATGACACCCAGTTTCTTCGAGGCCAACTTGGCCTTGCTTTCCAGATGATCACGATACTGGCACTCACTCGAAACGCTAAGGCCCAATAAGCTGATACTGGGCGCGGCTTTAAGAAGAGTGTTCTTGAAAACTGGTGATACGACAAATGGGGTTTTCTTGGTGGTCAACGCGCAAACTTGTGTCTTCAAGGGGTTGAATTGAACAAGGTTCCTTTCAGCCCATGAAGAGACATTCCCGAGGGATGCCTCAACAGAAGACACAAGTTTTTTTCGGCACTCGTCAACGTTTTCCCGAGAAAGACCTGCGCGGCCGGAGTATACAGCGTCCACCGTGCTATCATCTGCATAGCAGTGAATGTTAGAGTCCACCAACATGTCATTGATATGCAGAAGGAATAGCGTAGGGGACAGCACACAGCCTTGGGGAACGCCAGCGTTCACGGGCATGTGACCGGAGCAAAAACCGTCGACAACGACTTTAATGCTACGCCCAGTGAGAAAGCTAGCGACCCACTTGCATAAATTCTCGGGAAGCCCATACGATGGAAGTTTTGCAAGGAGCGCCCTGTGCCACACACGATCGAAGGCCTTCGCCATGTCCAAACTAACTGCCAGGCCTTCTCCCTTGCTTTCCAAAGCAGCAGCCCAGCGATGGGTCAGGTAAACCAGAAGGTCACCAGTTGAACGACCATGGCGGAAGCCATATTGACGGTCGTTGATCAACTGGTGATCCTCCAGATACACCAGGAGCTGGCTGTTTATAATGCTCTCCATTATTTTAGAGAGCAGGGAGGTGATAGCGATGGGCCTGTAGTTAGCTGGATCGGAGCCATCGCCTTTCTTCGGGATCGGGTGGATCAGAGCGCTCTTCCACGTGTCCGGGACTACGCCGACGGAGTAAGAGTGCCGAAATAAACGCGTTAGCACCGGTGTCAACTCAGGAGCACATGCACGGAGCACTAAAGGAGAAATGCCATCCGGTCCACTCGACTTGTGGATGTCCAAGGAAGACAGAGCTCGCCGAACAGCTTTTTGGCTGAATTTAATGTCCGGCATTGAGCTCTCGCACCGCGGGATGGTAGGTGGTGTGATTCCTTGGTCATCCAAAGTCGAGTTCGAGGCGAAAAGAGTGCCCAAGACATCGGCTTTCTCCTTCGCCGTATGGACCAGGACGTCACCTCCTGTGCGTAGCGGCGGAAGCGAAGGCTGGCTAAAGTTGCCAAGTGCAGCCTTAGAGAGCGCCCAGAACTGGCGTGTTCCAGACGGAAAGCTCTCAAGCTTCCTGCCGATTTTGACAATATGCTCGGACTTTGCTCTGGCAATTTGCCGCTTAAAGAACCTAGAGGCACGGTTATACTTCTTCTTTAAGGTTTTCACCTTTGGATCCTTAGTGACTAGTGCTTCGACCCAGGCTTGATACGCTTCGCGCTTGCCAATGGCAGCTTGTTTGCAGAATGTACCAAACCAAGGCCGTGACTTGCCACCAATTGGCACTACAGAGCTAGGAATATAAAGTTCCATACCCTGCAGGACCACATCGGCGACAGCGGCGGCACAGTCACTAGGATCATCAGAAGAGAAGCAAACCGGCCCCCAGATAATAATAATAATATTCCCAGTGTGGGGGATAAAGCGTGAAGCTTTTTAGTTTCCGCAAACGAAGACGCGGGATAAGGCTAGTATATTATAATTATTTGTAAATTTAACAAAATGCCAACAATTTTGTTAATAAAGTATATTTTAAATTATTAAATAAAGAAAAACAATATGCTTCTCAGAAACTTGGGATAAAAACTGGTGATAATTGTTTCTCTTTAATTGAAGTGATTCACGTTATTTTGGTTTGTTTATATTATGTTGGAAATATGACTACTTTGCTTCTTTGATATCAAAGACTGACAGTTGCTCGTTAGAATGGGAAGTTTTTAATTTTTGTTTTATTTTTACTCGAGTATCTTAGCATTGCGTGTAGCTTCTTTTATTCAAAAATACAACGCTTTTGGTATTGTTTTTCTTGTATATATATTTTTTTCATTTATAATAAATCTGTAAAGGCCATTATGGCAAGTGGCTCGTCGTCTAATTTTAAACTCTGTCGGTTTTTGGGCAGATTTCGACTCGTGGAATAATTATATTTAAATTATTTTTATTTCACCCTTTTGGTAAGACAAATCAATTAATGAAAAGCAATCATGCTTTTCATTGAGTACCGCTCAATCTCTCAAAGCGCAATGTCTTGAAATTGGCGGAAGGTGGAGAAAAGAGTGTCTTGACAAGTGCTTGATAAGCGCTTACTAACCTGCTATTGAAATGATGGTAAACCCGAAAAAAATTTTAATTAATATTGTTTTTTTTTTATTTCCACTTTTCTAGTACGTTTTCATTATGAAAATCATCCCAACCAATGTATTCACTTACGTGTTTTCTCCGCTCTATTTTAAAAATATAAAATCTAATCTGCCTAAACTAAATATTGACGACGATAAATTAATAAAAAGTATAGAAATAGTACCTTCTGTTTGAAGTTTTTTTTGGAAAATCCCAAATAGTTTACAACACGCGTGCTATTTGATTATATCTGCTTAAAATATTGAATGAGTGAGCGGAAAACGCGATGTTTAAGCAGGCAGCCTGCCAAAAAATTGTATTGGACTGGTGGAAACCCATTTTATTGGGTAACATCCAATTTGTGTAATCATTTATAAAATATAAATCTTGTCTGTCTTTTGTGCACTGTTTTCAGTACGAATACTTAGTCGAAACTAAAGTACTTGAAAATCACGAAAAAATCTTACTATGATAGATTTTTTACTTATTTATACATCTAATAGAGACTCGTGGTGCAGAGACACAAGCGTGCAACTGTAAACGTGACAGGTTGTGGATTCGATTGCCACTCCAGGGAATGAATATATTGACTATTTAGTAATTTCATTTCCTCGCTCGGGTAACAGGACAAAGCTCGGCATTGAGTTCCGCCACATAGAACGCAATGGCTCAGTGGAAAATGGCGAACGGAAATCTTAAAGAAGAGATTGTCTTAACAATAGGATCGTACGTACATAGTGTGTGGCAATCTCTTTAGTAAGTAAAGGCTTTACTCCGACACTACATTATTGCTTTAAAATAAATATATATTTATACGTGAAACTTGCAATTTCCTCCAAAAACTATTATACTAATCTAAATTAAATTATAATCTATAGTTACACCTACATGATGACATTTTAGAAATTTAATTCGAATAAATCACATTTTATAGCACACAAATTTGCTAGTACATTTGAAAGCACTATTCAATCACAATATTTAATAGATATTTGTAATGACGTACTTCATACAATAGCGTGGGTGGTTGAAATTCTAATTACAGGCTTTTGTTTACGAATATATTGGAATATAATGGATCTATGTTTGTTATACAAAGTTTATTATGGCAAGCAATTTAGTATGCAGTTATTTATATCTTTTACTTTTTCACATACTACTATACTTATATATTACGTATATTGATGCTACAGCATATCTCTATATTGTAAAAATATTTAATCTTTTTTTTTTTTTTTATGGATAACGGATGGCAAACGAGCAGAAGGACCACCTGATGGTAAGTGGTTACCTTCGCCCATGAACATCTACACCACCAGTGATGTTGTAGATGCATTGCCAACCTAGAGGATAGAGACGGAAGGGGAGGATAATGTAGTAGTCCGCTATCGGAACCACCACATTTTTGGGAAAGAATGGGTGGGAAAGGGGAAAACCTGGCTTACATGCCATCGAACCGGAACACATCACAAGATATTTGGCGGTTCGTCTTTGACATGATAGTGGTCGCGAGCCAGACGGAGGACGAACCTCCTACCACCAAAGAATTATATATTATATATATATTAATCTTTATTCTTCTTGCTAGTTGTTAGCGTCAGTCAGCAAGTCAAACCTTATTTACATTTTAATCAATTAGTATATGAATATGAATGTATATTAGAATCTTTTCATTGCATTATGACCAAATTACACTTAGGAAATTGTATACATAATCTTTATAAATTGTAGTCTGTGTATTTTCTGACTTTCTTTAGCTTTACGCTGTATCCCGCACATAACAAGATAGGCAGTGGGAATCTGAAACCTAGTATCACTCCGTTCTCTTTTAACGTTTCCGTTCCGCACTCCCCGCTGAACTGACTTGCGTTAAATGGCGGAACTCAACGCCGTCATTAAATTTCTGAAATATAAACTACAACTATTACTGTAAATATTTAGCTAGTTTCGTTCAGTAGTTTTTGGGTGAAAGGGTAACAAACATCCATACGTCCTTACGAACTTTTGCATTCGTAATGGTAGTTGGATTACAATCAGCATTTTGTTAGTCTTATAGATATTTAAATAACATACGTAATTGGACTCATTCAATACTATTATTGATTTGCAGACTGTCCATTGTGTACTTAAAGCTTGCGGTTATGGCTTCACTTTAAGCTTAGACTGTCCTACTTAGAACTTTATTCTAATTTTACGATGTTATTGTGTAATAATAATATCTTATTTATATATAAATACGTGAAGCATAAAATTTTTACCACTTTTTACGAAAATTACGCGGACGGGGGAGCATGAAACTTGGCACAATAGTTTATATAGAGAAGGGGTGCAGAATGATAGTATCTTTTTAAAATAATACATTAAAAAGTATATTGAATTAATAAAATAAATGTTACACACACTACCATGGTTTGACATCCATATTCATGTAAAGTGACATACATTCCTAAATTCTATTATTTTATACCCAAAAGAAACAGCTCCTCGCTTTATTCCGCATGTCGGGGTAGTTAGATAGAACCCATTGTTTTTTCAAACCGAATTCGAAACATTTCGGTTTGAGTGACGGAACTCAACGCCGTGATTTGTCTAACTACATCGGAGAATTAAAAATAATGTAAATATAATCATTCCCTCGAGTAAGAATCAAACCCACAACCAATTCTATTTAAAATTAAACGTTGTCCCACTGCGCCAAGGTTGCCTCTAGACGTAAAAACGAATGCCTAAACAAGAATTAAGTACGCTTAATAAAGATTTTTAAATTCTTACAATTTTATGTTTGATTTTAAATAGCGAATTATTTACTAAATTAATTCTTTTTCTACAGATGGGAGCAGGCGCGAACGGTCCTGGGGGTCGGAGAGCTCTGGAACTAATACTAAGTGGCGGTCTCAAGTCCTTAGCGAGGCCGGCAAAGCCTGTGAGACGAGCTGCGTCCCGAGACTCAGTGCTATCCCAACCGCAGCCTTTGCTTGAAGGTAAGTTACTAATTTCGTTGGTTATACTCAAAATATATTTTTTTCTGTAACTTTATTCCCCATAGCACCATTAGAGAGTACATAGTTAGTTAAGAGTAAGACACTACGGTGGACACTTTCGGCCTCAACGACATTGTATCTTAAGTGTTCTGCTACTTCTTAACGTCGCGCTTTATCTTACCAGAGCCTAGATATGGAAGTAATTTAATTATAATTCCGAGTGGAAATCGAACCCACAACCCTACGCTTTTACAGCCAGACGACGATCCTGGTAATTAAAATGTTGTAGGATTATTTCTTGTTAAAGAGTAATTCTATAAGATAATCTTTAGATAGTAAATCTTTATGTAATAATCTTTGGTATTCGTGAGTTTAACCCGTTTTGAATAAAACTATTTCAACCGGATTAATCGCGTATATTTTGATATTCGACAAATACTTTACAGTAATCTATGTTCAAAAGAAGACCTAGAGTCTACCTGTCTGTCTAAAAATCCTTGTGGTAAGGTTTTCTTAAATGATACCAAATTATACCTAGTTAATCAGGTTAAAATAGTTTTATTTAAAAAGTTTTCTGTTATATATTATATCCTATAGAAGTACTAACGACAGAAGTTGTAACAGTCGTATAAAAGTTTTACCATTGCGGGATTGAACGTATCTAAGGTATCGAACTTGAAGCAATTCGGTATCTAGGAGCATATAAACTTTTAGTTAATTACCTAACCTAACTTAGTAACTAGACGGGAGAAAACTATTGTATAAGAATATATGCTCTAAATAAAAAAAGCCGGCATCACGCTTCAACAGCATAAGAGGGTAGTCAAAGAGAACCGAATGTTAAGATACTCCGTTTCGAATTCAAGACATTTCGTGTTGAGAAGCGGAACTCGACGTCGCGCTTTTTCTTTTCCTGAGCGAACAAATTACATATAATTATTTCCTCGTCTGGGAATCGAATCCACAACGAATCGTTTCTACAGTTAGACACGATCCCATTACGCTACGATTGCTTCTAAATACACTCTAAATGTGGAGGAATATGAATCATGTTAGGCGCTGGTCAACTGTTCGACAATAATATTTACATCATTTTAATTTGCATCGGCTAAACTTTCTCAGTTTATTCAATACCTACCATATTACCTATCATATAAAAATGTCTGTACCAGGCGTGAATAGGTTGATAAGTGAACAGACATGTACAGACATTTTTAAGTGTTTTAAATTTTACTAGGCATTAGAATTGCCTTGTATATTTAGGTTCTATAAATAACTGAAACAAAATAAGCTAATAAATTTCAATTAAAGAAATATTTAAATTAGCTTTGTCTTTAAACTCAAAAATACGCGTTTTCGATAAACCAATATTAAGTATATTCACGTTTTTACGAGTATCTTAATCAAATTAAGTAATATTTAAAAAAATATAAGAAGATGTATTTACCTACTAACAATCAGTCATTCAAAACATTGTAATACCAACTACAAGTCAGATAGCATGGATAGTGAATATAAACATATGCCACTATGACGTAATATTTATAAGTGTAATATGTATTATAGTAAAATATTTGTTTACGCTGCCAATCTAAACGGATGTTACCAACGTTCTATGTACAAGTTAATCAATATTGGCATAATGCTTAGCTCCTGAATCTAAAGCTAATATGAGAAGTAACATATTTTGTTGCTGTGTGGTCTGTATCTACGGTTTTTTTCATTTACACTCATTTTTCGTAGTATGTCCGTCGTCCACTTTTTCTTTGATAAACATAATATTTAGATTCTTGCTATACAATGATTTCTAAATAATAAATGATCTTGAGTTTAGTTTATATAGGTCTGCCATTATTAAAGTTAACGACGCAGGAAAAAATTTAAAATAAAATCGTTGACATTTTGATGAAAACTTTTGAGGTCACCCAGGAAAAAGAAATAAGAATAAAGAAAATCGTTACATATTTTATTTTATTTACTTTTATTTACTTAATTTTTTGCTATTTATTTATCTAAACTTGACTTAAGCTACATTTATATAAATTTATTGCAAATCTTTCAATAAGTTCAAAAACCCTCGAATGCCCTGTCTATGACAAATCTGGGAAATCCCGGACGGATGGCTGTCCTAAGTGTAGAAAACCTAGTACCGAGAATTTTCTTCATCAAATAATAATTCAAATTATATATCTAATTAAAGTTTGAACAAATAAAGGAAATCGAATTCAAACAAAATACACTTAAAAATAATTTACTTGACACAGATTATCAGATTTAACATACACTATATGTCGACGATATTTATAAATAAAATTTTAGTAAAAAACAACTCGTCAGATCTTAACTGATTTTATATGGGACATAGAACCACTAGCTATCGTATAAAAAAAATATCATCGAAACGGGTTCACACAGTAAAAAGTCATGCATTATATTTTTTGAAAGTCGGTTAAAAATATCAACTTCACCAATAAAATAATTGTTACCAGTAAGTAATTCCATTTAATACTATGGCAATAAACTGTAGTTTTATTTATGAGTGCTTGTAAAAGTCTACTTCAATAAAGAATATGTAGATTGTAATTTCAATACATTTACTATGAAAAGGCAGATTCGGTTTAAACTAATTTTGTCTGTGCAAATGTGGTTATAACCCATAGATAGGAAATTATAACAAGGATTTGCTCAGTCAAGCGTTGTATAAGATTAAAGTTATTAGAATATCTATATTGTGTTTACTACAATAGCTTCATGAGAAAGTTACAGGTTCTAATCTGACCGAAGAACTTTTGGTATTTGTCTGTTTTATTCTACCATATAACTAGTGTACAACCAAAAACCGGAGAAATTGGACACTAGACTATTATTTTGTCAGTGAGAAAGTGGAGTGATGCTTTACGTATATGTAGTGTTTCAGGAAATATATGAAACATCAGAATTGTATGCAGTTCTTAGGAGACCTGTGACATTGATGATGATTTCGTGTAATTAATCAATTAAATTAGTTTTTTTTTTATAGTCTTTCGATAAAAGTTATTTTGTCTCAAATAACTGTAGATTCATTCAATAAAATTGGGAAAAAGTAAATTTGACTAATTCGTTCCACTAAAAGTGGTTCTAGTTAAAGTTAGTTGAGAGCTTTATTGTATTTTATATATTTCCTAGCATTAATTTGAAAACAACACATTCCGAGTAAATTCGGTATTGTATACATTTTCAATAACATTAATATATTGACATATTTACATAACCCATTTTCCTCAAATTGGCCTAATTTGTGTTTCAATATTATTTGTATTAGGTATACCGATAAAAACAAAATTCAAAAGAAATGCGAAACGGCTTCCTTAACAATCAGATAAAAGAAAGTAGGTCTCATTGAAGCCAAAATAACATTATGAATTTTCATTTATCAATTTGGGGCGTACGTATATTTTTTTAAGTCAACATATTTATTTTTACTTAGCTTTATGTTTCGTTAACAAACAAATTGAGGTTGTCATAACGCTGTTGAAGCCTCTGTATCGCAAACAATTGTGGGTTTTAAATACTGAGTGTATTTTTAAGTGTTCTACTTTCCACCTAAAGAGTGATAAAGCGTATTAAATATCAGATACTAACATGGCACTTTGTCTTACCAAACTTGTAAAAAATATAACTATGTATAAAGCTTACTCTAGCGGAAATAAACAAGAAAACATGAGGATACCCCGGAGAGCAAGTATGAAAAGATTAATGACTGTGGACATGGCGAAAGTCGTATATAAGGACAATAGCGTGTGGCGCTCCGTTCTCGCTGACTACCCCGCTAGGTATAAAGTGTACCGCTAAGTTAGTTAAGTAACAATAACATGTTGGTTTCAACTGCAGTACTGTAGCGTAATTGAGACATTGTTTACAAACAATGAGTGTGGAGTACAATTTAAAGATGAATGTAAAAGATAGGAATAAAGGAGTCACGTCTTCTACTGTAGGGGTGGGGTATTTAATTGAATGAAACCCGTTTAAAAACAATTCTTAAATGAATTAAGATTTTTATTCAATTTCTATCGTAATATTGTAATTACTTGTCAATGGCCGTGGCTTTGCCAACGAAGCCGCTCACTATATTTAATTTAGTTAGAAAAAGACACCTAATATACTTTGGATCCTAAGAATTACATACCTATATATATTTATATTATCTTAACTTTAAATCTAAACTAATACAAAAAAATAATTATCTAGTGTAAGCTTGTAAAAGGTACGGACCACGTGTTCATAGTGATTAAGGAGCATCAACAAAACCAATACGCCGCGATATAATCGTATCACAGTTGGGGAGGTATGTAAGTAATTATAGTGTGCGATGGTACTGTTGTAAACTTGATGCTTGAAAAGTCAAGGTTACGCCGACATGTTAATGGAAGAAATATAGGTATTATGATATTTTTTGTACATTTAATTTGAAATCATTAATTAAAATAAAAATACAAAAAAAGGAAACAGAGTTCAAAAAAGTGTATTCGTAATTTTAATTTAAAAAGTAAAATTACGAATAACTCAAAAACGTTAGATCTTAGCACTATCATATAGAAAAATAATCATCAAAATTAGTTAAATTGAGGGCCACCGCCTTTTTTGAAAGTCAGTTAAAAAGACATAAGGCGGTATGGAGTTCTGTCATTTAACATGTCTCTAATTGGGGAAAAAAGGTGCAAACAAAGTACTTCTACTAGGTATTCTCTTGACTACCCTAATATGTCACATACAGCGTGAAGCTGCTTTTGCTTATAATACAAATTGGCGATTATGGCATTCGTCTATATATTATAAGAAATTATGCCTAAATATTTGTAAGTTTTGTTATAGGTGAAGGTCGCTGTATTGTTATTGGACCTCTTTTTGTAACACACAATCTATCATAGCAAAAAAGAGATAAATAGATACTCTTTTTAACAAGCCTTTATTAAATTAGTCTATCTATGTATGTGTGTATCTCTGTAACTGAAATTTTAAACGTGACTTTGACTGACTTTAAAGTGTCGGATTAATTTGAATTTTTGCATACTTGTCGGACCGAAAACAATGCAATAATATAAAAAATGTAGCTTAAAAAAACTAAAAAAAAACCCTTTTGTAAAAAATTGAACTGAATTGTGGAAAAGTGAAGTATGCACCCCACGCTTTAAAAATATTATTACTTAATAGTTCAATTTTTCATGTTTTTTAGTTTTTAATTACCAATCAACATCTTTCGTGTGTTCTCTATACCACGTGACATTGGTGAGGTGATTTGTGTTCAACTGGCACGTTCGAGGCGCCATAATTGAAGAACTGAATTAAAATTTTGCTTTGGTTGTTTTGAATTTGATTAAATTTACATATAATTTGCAAATTATATGTAATTTACTAGAATTATAAAGTACTAATGAATATACATTAAGTGTATAATGTAAATTAGTGGAGGCCATTGTGGCGCAGTGAGACTGTAAGCCCACTTGGTTATGGGTTCGATCCGTACTGAGTGGAAAGATTGTATTCAAATTATTAACACCTCTCTGCTCTAGTAAGGCCTGTCGTAGCACAAAGGCACAAGCGTGCTACTGTAAACCCGACAGGTTGTGGGTTCGATTCCCGCTTCAGGAAATGGACTTTTTAATTTTCTGGGTTGAGTTCCGCTACTCAGCACGCCATGCCTCAATTCGGCGGAAAGTGGGGAACGGAGTGTCTTAACACTAGTGTAGCGGACGATGGACGTGCACGTGTTTTATCACATTATTGTTAAGATTGTTATAATGTCAAGTTTAAATAATACAGTCCATTAAATGTATGTGAAGTGGAGTTTTATTTCGCGATACGTCGCACAGACCTCCACAACTAGGTTCCCTCTGGCTACCCTGCTATATGCGGGATACAGCGTGAAGCTATGTAATGTAATGCTCTAATAAAACAAAGCGCGGCGTTGAGTCCCGCAAATGTCTAAAGTTACTCAAAACGCAATGTCCCAACTTCAAGCAGAAAGTGGGGAACAGAGTGTATCGACACTATCTTGCGCATAGTGACTAGGATAGGCTATGCGGGGAAAACCGTAAAACTGCAAATAAGAATTATTCTTTAATGTAAATTAGATGGTATTCAACCAGACTTCAACACGTGAGTCGTGACTTATGATTATAAAAAGCAAAATAAGTAGATAAATGAACTTTGGGCTCATAAAGATATCGAGCTCGCTTATAATGACATGTTGATTTTCAAATAAATGTTATAATATGTATATTTATTTATGTTGAAATGTATTTATTAATGAATTAATAACAATCTATTATTGTTGCTTTTACATATTAGTACAAATTAATCATTTTTCTAAATGTAGTGACATATCAGTTTACTTCCTGTCTATTCTAATTAAAGCGATCGTATAGTTTTTTTATTATTTAACTTCACGCTGTACCATGCTATATGCGATAGCATGGTAGGCAGAGGGAACCTGAGAAACTAGTGTTAAGTCAAGTAACACTCCGTTCCCCATTTTCCGCCGAATTGAGGTATTGCGTGCTGAGTGGCGGAACTCAACGCCGCTTTGCCTTGTTTGTAATATAAACTTTTACATTTCCTAGACTGATAGTCGAACCCACAACCCGTTGCGTTTACAGTCGCACGTTTGTGCTTCTGCGCCACGACAATCGTAGTGTGGACAAAAAATATATATTAAATGAATCTGTTTTTACTGAAGTAATCGCATATAACTATTAATCTACCATGACGCAGTAGGACAGCCTCTCACTGCATATGCGATGATTACAAGTAGACCACTTCAGTCTATCTGTATGTACCTATATCCAGTTAAAATATAAAATAAATATAGTTAATAAAAATAAATTAGATATAATAAAAAACGAGGCCTGTTGTGGCTCAGAGGCACAAGCGTGTTACTGTAAACAGGTTGTGGGTTCGATTCCCACTCTAGGAAATGAGAAAACAAGAAAAAAGTGGGGAACGAAAATATTAAAAGAGAACGGAGTGTCTTAACGCTAGGTTCTCTGGTTCTCTCTGCCTACCCTGCTATGTGTAGCGTGAAGCTAAAAAAGGATATAATAAGTATTTGAAACTGTAATCATCGTGTACGGTGGCGTGACATAGCCACTGTCCCACGACGAAATGAACCATTGGGCATGCTTAAAAAACCAGTCCATGCATTAAAATTTCAAAACAATAAAGTATGACCTCTCACCGCTTTCTCTCTGTGTTTTACTTTCGAAAATTTACTTACATTTGCATATTGGAATAATCCTTGAGTTCTATGCGGATTTACTATTTTCCCTTTCTTTGGTAGTAAAAGTCCGGTTTCCGTTTCATTACCACAAGAAATATTGTATAACAGTAAAGTTAGAAAGATTAATTTTTGTCATCTTACGCCCATGTGACCATATTTTAAAGCCATCGTGGCGCAGTGGGACAACGTTTGACTGCCAGTAGTTGTGGGTTCGATTCCCAACCGTAAATTGATTATATTTTAATTGTTTTCATTTCCCCTGTCCGAAGAAATAATGCGCGGCGTTGAATACCGCCACTCGATACGCAATGTCTCGAAATCAGATGGTAAGAGGACAACCAAGTGTCTTGACAGTAGGTTCTCTATGCTTCGGCTATGCTTGGCTCGGGATAAAGTTTAAAGCTGAAAGACGAAAACAGAGGTAGTGTGTAGAAGCTTGACATTACATGAGATTTATAATATCGATTAACGAATATGGCACTCGAGATAAATCTGAGTGGTTTTTTGTAGTGCCTATAATTATAAAATAATATATGTAAATTTATTAAATAATAAAAAAAATAAAATAAATAAATAATCATTTATTGACAAAAGATTTCCTCTCGCTACCATTTTACATTAAAATGTTTTTAGTTTTCATATTACTAAAATTTGTATTACCTACGTGTTCAT
This sequence comes from Philaethria dido, assembly GCA_033558755.1. Taxonomy (NCBI): domain Eukaryota; kingdom Metazoa; phylum Arthropoda; class Insecta; order Lepidoptera; family Nymphalidae; genus Philaethria; species Philaethria dido. The sequence continues at coordinate 485,055 of JAKGSA010000288.1, forward strand.
ACTTTTTAATTTTTTATAAATTCTTTTAAACAGTTAGTTAAATGTATATTTTATTTGTGTTGTGCAACTTAATTGCGCTGAGATCAGATAGATAAGATACAAATATTAGTAACATGTCAGGTTTGTTTGAGTGTTGACTTTCACTATTCAGTCAGAAGTTACTTCACTATACATTTTCCGTACCAAGTGCGAATGAATTGATAATTACTGAGAAAAAATGAAATCGTATCGTTTTCAGGGCATACATCTTTAAGTTAAATGGAAGTTTTTGTTTCTTGAACGGGTTGAAATCATTTATTTATCCTTTACTTAAAACAATTCTGATGCTTTAATATATTTAGAAATTTTTATATTCAACTTGTCTTATCCACTTATTAACGCGTGGTACGAATTTAGTCTATTTAAATATTTCTAAATGCTGCTAAAATATGCTGAATATCAAAATTACTTCATAATGTGTAAAAAATAACACCGTTATAGCGCAATTAGCACCTGTCTGTCAGCACGCAACGGTTACATTACTTTTAATTCTATGTACCATAGTTTTTATATCTTATTTTAAATATATAAATGATTCTCAGGCTAGATAAATCCGTTGCTTGACATACAATGTCTCGTTGTTCCGGTGGATAGTTAAGTCCTCAGTGACATGTCACTCACTTAAAACCTATGACACTAGTGTAAAGTTGACATTCTCAAAGGACTGTCTTGAATTAACGTATTGTGTGATAAATTATGAATAAAGGAATTAATAGAAATAAAAAGACAGCCTTGCGCTTTTTTCTGAACGGCAAGGTAAATAGAAATAACCTTGTCTGAAGACACTCCGTTCTCTACTTTCTGCAAGAATTCGGGCAGAGCGAAGAAATGGAAATGATTTAAACATGATACCCGAGTGGGAGTCCAACTATCAACCAATCGCGTTCAGAGTATGGCGTTGTCCTACTGCGCCATCCTGGCAATGGCCTGACTATAGGCAAATTAACAATTATAATATAATAACCATGTAATAAATATTTAGAAACTACTTTGATTACGCATTTAACTTTATTAGTGTCCCAGTTGACGCGTTAACAACGCGTTGTATGGCAACGTATATGTCAGTGTGTATAAACATGCATGTCAAACCATGGTATTTAGTGTGTGTAACTATTTTGAAAAGATATTATCATTCTGCACTCCTTCACTATATAATCTATAAGTGTGCCAAGTTTCATGTTCCTCCGCCAGGGTAATTTTCATAAAAAGAGGTACAAAGTTTTTGCTTCACGTCTTAATATATAGATTTCTTGTTAACAGGTCTAAGAAAATGTTCGACGGTCCTCGCCCTCACGGACAGAGAGAAAGCCCCCGAACCGATCAGAGCTCACAACCGACTGCGCGCGCCTTCCGTCTGCTCCCGATGCTCCTCGCTGCTGTCACTCGCTGGTGCTAGTGGATCTAGGTAGGGGAATAAGTTCAATTTTTTTTTATTGATAACGGATGGCAAACAAGCAGAAGGACTACCTGATGGTTAGTGGTTACCTTCGCCCATGAACACCTACAACCCCAGAGATGTTGTAGATGCGTTGCCGACCTAGGATACAGATGGAAGTGGAGGACAATGTAGTAGTCCGCTATCGGTACCACCACATTTTGGGGGAAGGATGGGCGGGAAAGGGGAAAACTTGGCTTACATGCTATCGAACCGGAACACATCATAAGATATTTGGCGGTTCGTCTTTGACATGATAGTGGTCGCGAGCCAGACGGAGGACGAACCTCCTACTGCTTACTGCGAATATTCGCTTTTTATTACTTTTTCTTAGCTTTACCCATAAGTCGTATTTCGTGCACGCGGCTTTGAGTTGCACCATTGAAGACAAATTTCTAATTTGAGCTAAAAGCGAAGAACGGAGGGTCTTGAGATTTAATTTCTTACTAACTTCTTTTTACATTAAAAAAGTGGACCTAAAAGAAAAAAAATACTTCCCTACCTTATCATCTTGCCTTTATTTTTCCTTATTTGAGAAATAGTATATTTTATTGCAATTCCCTCATATTTAAGAAATTTATCAGACGATATTCTGTATTCGGTTCCATTGCCATATACATAATGATGAATGAAACTAAAGAAAATATATAAATATATCACTAAGACCTCACATACTATACTATACATTTTATACAGACTTCCTCATACCACAAGTTTTTTTATTTTATCATTACTTTTGACAATTTAATCTTTTTATAATCTAGAGATAAACCTTATTTAGATTTAGCTATATTTAAACACATAAATGATTTATATAGATAACGTATAATCTTTTGCCACGAATTTAAATTAAAAATTTAAAAAATATATGAGGGAAAAATAATATTGTGCAAAGTACTTCTAATAAAACGCAGCTTTACGCTTTTTCCCGCTTAGTAGTGTAAGCAGAGAGAACAGTCTCGAGACACTTCGTTGTGTCAAGACACTTAGTAGTTGTAAGCAGAGAGAACAGTATCAAGACACTTCGTTGTCCAACTTTCCGCCCAAATTTTGAGATTTCGTTTGTTTTTTTTAACTTCACGCTGTATCCCGCATATAGCAGGGTAGGCAGAGAACCTAGTGTTAAGACACTCCATTTTCTTTCAACAATTCCGTTCCCCACTTTCCGACGAATTGAGACATTGTGTGTTAAGTGACGGAACTCAACGCCGCGCTATACCTTGTTACTAAACCCAGGAAATGAAAACTAATTAAATTTCCTGGAGTGGGAATCGAAACCACAACTTGTCGCGTTTACAGTCGCACGCATGTGCCTCTGCGCCACGACAGGCGTTTGAATTTTGAGATATTTTGAAATATGTAGCGTATCTCAACACCGTTGATATCTTATCAGAACGGAGAAATTAAAATAATTTATATATAATCATTTACTCTAGTGGAGATCGAACCCACAACCCTCCCTCAAAGTGAAAATTATATAAAATATTAAAAAAAATGAAAACATTTGTAAAAGAAATCACATATACTTCATATATGTATATTTTATACTCAATGCTTTGTTTGTACCACTCGTTTCAATTTTTGTCTCCGCGTTACTTGACACGTGGAAGCTTTCTGATGCCTTTGTTGTTGCCACTTGCGGTTTAAAGCGAGCGTACACAATCATAAGTGTTTTGTGAGGATTCTGTTTTTTTTTGTCTTACAATGGTTGGCATGCTTGCTTTTTATGTGTATGTACTTGTTTTTTTTTCACCACGCTTTTAGCTTTTATTAGCTGTTTGTATATGTATGTATGGTAAGTAGCCAGATATACTGTGTAACGGAAGGCTAATGCGATTTTGGACAACTTTGAATGGTTAAATTTATTTTAAACTTTGAACAATAGTCAAGAATCGATGGTAAAACTGTGGTTAAAAAAAATAAAAAGAAAATAGTTTAACAAACTAAAATAACACTTATAGGATAATATACTAAAAAGAAAATAATTAATTATATTTTAAAAGTAATACCCCCACTTTTAATAAAAAAATTATAAGAATTTATGTCAAGCACCTTTTTTTACTCTTATATTAAGAATTTTGTTTTATTTGTTACAAAAGCATGGTTTTTGGTTTTTTGAGTATAATTTGTTTTATTGTAAAAATGTAAAGCCATAAGGGACATGGCTTGGCTGGCGGTTGAGGGTTTGATACCCGTTCATAGATATTTCATTTTTATTAATTTCCCCGATTCCAACTCTGGTAACAATTAAAAAAGTGCAGCGATAAGTTCTACTATTTATGTACGACGTCGTAGCTCAGAGGTACAAGATGCAACTGTAAACGCGACAGGTTATGGCTTCGATTCCCACTTCAGGAAATGAAAATATTAAATAATGTTTAGTATTTACTTTTCCTGGCTTTGATAACAAGGCAAAGCGCGGAGTCGAGTTCCGCCACTCAGCACACAATGCCTAAATTCGACGAAAAGTGGGGAACGGAAATGTTAAAAGAGAACGGAGTGTCTTAACACAAGGTTCTCTGGTTCCCTCTGCCTACCTTGCTATGTGCGGGATACAGCGTGAAGCTAAAATAAAGTTAGAAAAACCACTGTGGTACAGTGAACAGCGTTTACCTATAAACGATGGTTATAGGTTCGATACCGAATCGGGAGAAATAATTATGTGCAATTTGTTTTTATTTCACCGCACTGATAAGACAAAGCGCGGCGTTGAGTTCCGCTACTACCCTGCTATGTTTAAAGTTTAAAATATGATATTCATAATATTTGACAGAATACTTATGTTTATACATTTATTGATATATAGAGTACATAAAAATAAATCATTAATTTAATTATAGATAATTAAAAACCTGATATCGATAGTTCCGGTTATTTAAGTTGTTGGTACCAGGAACCGGCGCGCGTGTTTAAAACGTTTAGGCCATACTCGTCGTGTCGTAAAATACGCAGAATGGAAACGATGCGTGCATTAAGTATAATAGTAAATAATTATTAAAACATTATTTTACAAAAATTAAGTAAAGTAACAAAAAAGCCACAGAAAGAAAACCGTCTTCAAATTAAATGCACCAAAAAGTATAATTATTACGAATAACTCATAAACTACTTGTCAAGTCGCAACTAAATTTAAATTTGACCACATCGGATTAACTAGCTGTCATATAAAGAAAGAATCGTCAAAATGGATTCACTCAGTAAAAAAATATGCGGTAATAAAAAAAATCAGTCGAACGAGTAATTTCGAAATTGATATAATTCTTTGAAACCGAATGAAAGTTAAAGTACTTCTTTGGTCTTTAATTATCTTTTACTATATATATATATATATATAGAAGAACCTAGTGTTAAAACACTCCGTTCTCGTACAACAATTCTGTTCCCCACTTTCCGCCGCATTGAGGCATTGCGTGCTGAGTGCGGAACTCAACGCCGCAAAACCATTCTGAGGTTCTCACTTTGTTTGATGTTATAGCTATATATAAATTATAAGTCTATGAGTAGTCTGTTATAAACACGTAGATTCTTTAATTTATCATCTACAGAAGGTAGGTATTGACAAACTATGTTACCTACGGCGAGGATTTGCTAGGAAATACTCAACTTTTGTATCGACCGTTGTACAGTTCGGAACAATAGTGTCAATGTTAATTAAAATAGTGTTTCTCTTTTATTCAACGATCTAATATATAAGAGCAAAGTGTTGAAAAAAAAAATATAATCATTCCCCTAAATGGGAATCGAACTTACAACCAATCGCGTTAAGTCAGACGCTATTTCATTGCGTAATATTATTTCATCGACTTATTTTAAAGGCGGGTAATACTGGTTTCGTTTTAAGTATGGTGACTTATTGATATTTTATTCGTAGAAAGTTTATCAAATAAAACCAGTTGAAGTAACACGTTATAAGCTAATAAAGACTGTATGGCTTGGGAAAAACAATTTTTTGAAAAAGCAATTAGTTTCATATATTTTTTAAATGGAGAAATTAAGAATGAAGAATTAAAGGGAGAAATTATTTAGAGAAGAGTAATGAGTAATCTAAATATGATCATTAGGTCGCAGTAAGACCGTGTCTGACTAAACGCGATTGGTTGTTGGTTTGATTCTCACTCGGGGAAATCACTATATTAAAATTATTTTGATTTTTTCGCTCTGTAACACAAAGCGCGGTGTTAAGTTCCACTACTTAACAAACAATATTTCGAATTCGGGTGGAAGGTGGTGAATGCAGTTTCTTGACACTAGTGTCACTCTGATTAGCCTGTTATGCGGGATAAAGAGTGAAGCTACTTTCTTTTTCTTTTTTTTTAAATGCGATCATTTCTTTGTGCGGGAACCGAACCTATAATTATGATCTTTATAGTCAGAAGTTCCCACTGCGCACCGATGACTATATTAATTTATTCACGCACGATAAACCAAATACATAGAATGTTTTAGCTTCTGCCCTCGCACGTGTAACATTGAAAGTTAGAAACACGTGCGCTACTATATATAAAAAGTGCGTGTCAGTTGGTCACGTAAGTCTTTAGAACTTATATGCGCAGTTGTCCTAAGGGAAACTAAGTAAGAAGTGTCTTGACACTACTATAACAACCAAAAGTCAAGTAAATGCCAACATTGTGAGGCTTCTCTCTCTGAGGGGACGGGGTTTGAATACTATTCCTCTCCGCCGCTGGGTAGCGTCCCATAAGAGGTAGGTATCCCAGTAGTTAGGTGGTAGGAGGTTCGTCCTCCGACTGGCTCGTGATCACTATCATGTTAAAGACGAACCGCCAAATATCTAATGATATGTTGCGGTAAGTCAGGTTTTCCCTATTCCCACCCTTCCTTTCCCTAGAATGTGGTGGTTTCTATGGCGGACTGCCTTGGCCACTATATTATCTCCTCTCCTTCTAAATATCAACTAGACTGGCAACGCATTTACGACTCCTCTGGTGTTGTAGATGTCTATGGGCGAAGGTAACCACTAACCATCAGGTGGTCCTTCTCGCTTGCCTCCTTCGATCAATAAAAAAAAGAAAAAAAAGTGACACAATGAGACATATATGTTCCATTCTCATTAGAGAATGTTTAAATTATCGCACCTTTAGAATTATAGACATAAGACAACGATCTTTATCGACTTTGATTAAAACAAGAATATAAATTAAAATGTAATTTAAATATGATTATTTCTTTTCAAAAAAAATAAATGTACATATTAATATAGATATTAATATGATATTATTGATTTATATAAGCACGGCGTTGAGTTCCGCCACTCAACAAGCAATGTCTCAATTTGGCGGAAAGTGGGGAACGGAAATGTTGAAAGGGAATGGAGTGTCTTAACACTAGGTTCTCTGGTTCCCTCTGCCTACCCCGCTATATGCGGGAAACAGCGTAAAGTTAAAAAAAAAAAGAAATATAGATATTTACCAAAAAATTATACTTTTAAATAGGTCATTATAATTTCTAAAGGTGCGTTATTTTCACTACTTCATTCTGGTGAGACATGACGCGGCATTGATTTCCGCCATTCAACAAGTAAAGTCTCTACTTTTGTTGGAAAAGGAGAACCGAGTTCTGTCAACTCTAATACATGCAAGCATGTAGCTATAAATAAGTAAATGTGACATACAAATATATTATGGCGGTCTTATTTGTGTTACAATTTACTAGTTAAAGAATAATTGTTGATTTTTTAGAGTTACGTAAATGTACTTATAATAATTAACTATGAATCATTTATTATTACTTTATAATTTCTAAAGAAAAGTAACTTTTTTTGTTTTTTCTTTTTAAAGTTCTAGAATGTTTGAATAATATATTTTATTTTATATTCATACTAAGCGATAAAATTATCATAATTAATAAGAATAAATATAGGTCAAGTGTTACGTAAACACGTTCACACGAATGTTCCAGATGTTTATTTTTAAATGTGTGGAATTTTTTTTTCAAAGATATTTTTAACCAATTCCCTAAAAAGGAGGTTATCAATTTGACTTTTTATGTGTTACTGCATATCTTTTTACTGGGTGAACCATTTTTGATGATTCTTTTTTACGTGATAGGTCGCTCTTCTGATGTGGTCCAATTTAAATTTAGTTAAGATCTGACGAGTAGTTTTTGAGTTATTCGTAATAATTTGAGTGTTTAGTGCATTTTATTTTAATTCGATTTTCTTTTTATCGTTATAATCTTTTTTTTTAACATCACGTTGTGTCCCGCATATAGCAGGGTAAGCAGAGGGAACTTGAGAACCAAGTGTTAAGACACTCTGTTCTCTTTCAACAATTTCGTTTTCCACTTCCTTTATAATCTTAATTGAAATGATATAGCGAGAGACATCAGTCAGGTCACATAAAAAGCGTGAGGATTCCCTGGAGGGCATGTATGTAGAGGTTAATGATAGTGGACGAGGCGAAAGAAGTATTTGTAACAATTATTTATCATAACTCCGTCCAATTTTCTTTTGCGAGAAATCTTTTCTTCACTTATAGATTCTAATATTTTGTGAATAGATCTATTAAAAAAAAAATTACGACCTGTCACTTAGCCAGTTAAGAAATTATTATATGCTATGAAGAGCTTCTGCTTTGCTTTTAATATTTCAACTCATATCGATTCCATGATATTGATTGCAGTGTGTTATTATTAGTTCTTATAAGGAAAGTAATATACTGATAGTTTCATGTTTAATATATATCCGTGAATAGGTTGATAAGTCGACTTGTTTGCCTATGACAAACTTTCAGGCAAATATGTATTTAAAATATAAAAATAGAGTTTACCCTAAAAGGTATGCGTTTTCGACTTAATAACATGTAGATACATCTACCACAATCCGGTGCAAAGTCTCAATTCGGTGGAAAGTGAGGAACGGAGTGTCTTAACACTAGGTTCCCTATGCCTACCCTGCTATATGCGGGCTACAGCGTGATGTTATGTATGTATGTATGTATGTACATCCGCCACGCCTTGGGTAAAGGCTTAAACACTTAAACCAGTGCGATTTGTCTGTTAGATAACCTTATGTCATGACACTCTGTTCTCTACTTTCCGCTCGAAATCGAAATATTACATGTGTAGTGGCGGAATTCAACGCTGCGCCTTATCTTTATAAATGTAGCTAATTAAAATTAAATTTGTATACTAATATAATCATGTTTTTTTAGATACTCGCTAGATGGAGCCGGTGGTGGCTTTGTACCGGCAGCACCTATTAACTGCAAGCTTTGTCTTGAAGATGCAACGCCTGACAAGATCACTCTCATATCCGGATGCGGATGCTCCTTCTGTACGAGGGTATGTACATTTATATATTTACCTATAGATTAATAGTAGCCTAAATGACCTGTAAAATATACGTTGCCTTAGCAACGTGTCCACATGTCACTTTATACACAAGTGTATGTTAAATATCTAGTAGTGTGAGTAATATTTGTTTTACTAATTTATTTATATTTTTTTTAACTTCACGCTGTATCCCGTATATAGCAGGGTAGGCAGAGGGAATCTGAGAACCTAGTGTTAAGACACTCCGTCCTCTTTCAACAAATTCGTTCCCCACTTTCCGCCAGATTGAGAATGTTTTTCTGAAATATTATCTCTTTTGTGCGCTTCTTTTCTATGTACACTATATGTGTGCCAATTTTCGTACTGCTCCGTCGACATAGTTTACGTTAAAAAGGATCCAAAATTTTTCCTTCACGTATTAATATAATGATGCACTTTTATTATTCATATAAATATCTCTATATCTTTTTCTTTATAAAAAAAGAACATAAATATTGAAAGTGGGGAACGGAATTGTTGAAAGAGAATGGAGTGTCTTAACACTAGGTTCTTTGGTTCCCTCTGCCTACCCCGCTACATGCGGGTTACAGCGTGAAGTTATACAAAACATAAATATTGTTAAAATTACCTGTTTTCGTTAAAAGGATTATCATTTTAATATAACACGTGATGCACGTGATTTCAAACATTTTTCAACTGCTTATAATTTAAATAAGTATTAATTATTTGTATAATTTTTATTCATTTTGATGTTATCCGAGATATTTCTTCATAAAGGTCTTTTTTCTCGTAAATGCTAACATTTTTACACTGGTGGCTTTATTCCCTGCTTACAACGACTTCAGGACATAGAAAAATCTAAAACATAAGTCATTTTGCCAAATTGCAAGTATATAGTAGCATTCATATTATAATAATAAAAAGGTAATGTTAAAACAAAATTTTCTTTTAACAAAAAGTTACATATACGAGTATATGTTTGTAATGCATTAACAAAAAATAAAGTATTCAAAAATACAGATAGATTATCCCACGATATTGACAGTATCCACTACGTTTCCTTGCTTCAGAAGTTTTAAGAGAACGGAGTGTCTTAACACGTACGTGGTAGGTTCTCAGGTTCCCTCTGCCCACCTTGCTATATGCGGGATACAGCGTGAAGCTAAAAAAAATATATTTTCTCTGGAAATATTTTTTTTAAATCTACAATGTTAAGATAAATTAAAATAAATTATTGAATTTTTATTGTAGTCAAAATTTTGAATCAGTCTTTCAATTTGTTCTATTTGTTGTAAATTATATTTGTTATTTTTAAAGTATTTTTATAATTTCTAAGCATGAGTGAAATCACTTTGGAATTTTAAACTGGGTAATTATTTAAATATTTTTAATTAAATTATATTTTGATATTTATTGCTAAGTTAAAAACAAAATTCTCAAGTATAAGTTGTAATTAAAAAATTGAATGTTATAAAAATGTTTACTGAGTCTCTATAAACTCAGACTCCTCTCAACTTCGCTTAAACGGTGACTACAAGCTATTAATGCACAATTTGTGTGCGTAATAAATACTACATTGTAAAGTCTATATTGACCCTAGTTTAATTGGTTACAAAATATATTACATAATAAATTGCTAATTAGCAGTAAACAAATAATTATTATATGAAACCTATACTATAATAAAAGAGGAAAATAACGCCTGTCGTGGCTCAGAGCCACAGTAAATGCGACAGGTTGTGAGTTCGATTCCCATTCTATGAAATGTAAAGGTTTAGTATTTTCATTTCCTGGGTCTTGTAACATGGCAAAGCGCGGCGTTGAGTTCCGCCACTCAGCACGCAATGCCTCAATTCGGCAGACAGAGGCAAACGGTGTGTCTTAACACTAGGTTCTCAGGTTCCCTCTGCCTTTCCTGCTATATGCGGGTTACAACGTGAAGCTAAAAAACAACGAAAATACATACGACATTGAATAATTTTACCTATAAAATCATTTAGGTAGATGAAAACAGATTGTATGATTTTTAATTTTTATTTTGTTTATCTGTTTGTACACACAATTCGCTGTAACTATTGGATGGCTTGAACTTTTTGTTTGTTTGTAACTTTTATATTGTGTAGCTATTAAATTTGAAACTAATATATTATAGAATTTGAAGATTGGCACACTTGTCGTTAAATTGTTTCAGTTTCTAGTGACATATACTCGTATTAGCAGTTTTCATTTATGTATACAATGTTTGTCATAAATAAAGTAATTAAAATTTTAACAATCCACATCCGACTTCAAGGAAAATTCACTAAAGAATACAATTATTACGAATAACTCAAAAAGTTAAATTGGACCACGTCAGAAGCATATGATAAGTAGCAAAAAAAAACCATTGAGGTAAAGGTCATATTTTGTAACAAATTTTTGACATTCATCTGTTGTTTTTGATAAAAATATTATAAAAAGGATCAAAAAGTCCGCGCAAACCAAATTCTATTTCAGCATATCTATTATAATAATGTCTGTATTGGAATTATTAACATATTTATTTATTGATTTGACGTTAAAGGTTATTCAAGTATTACTACTTTTTATATGACCTTTAAAGGTATTAATAAAGTCGTGTGGTGGTTTTTTATGTTAGAACAAAAAGTTGTCTCATAAATATCTAAAAATAGATTTACCTTTTCAAATTGTATGTATAAAAATAAAATCTAAACATTGATCATTATTCATAATGTATTTTGGGTTACCTTGAAGTTTTTAGGAGGATATCGGGACTTCATGTTATTTAGAAGTAAAGAGAAGTTAAAAGTTTTTGCCTTCTCGGTATAAGATGTTTTAATTTTAAAATAAAAATATTTATTTTTGAAATTTTAAAGTGTTAATCCCACACTTAGGAAATGAAAAACATATTTAGAAAACGTATAATTTTTTTTGTGTATAATTATTTTTTAAATTTAAAAAAAAAATGTTAACAATAAAAATAAGTTGTAACAAGGGTATAAGAATTTTGAAGCAGCCGAATGTAGAACGCATGGCTTAATGGTCAGAGTGCTTGGACGGTTTCCGAGAAGCGGGGGTTCGAGTCCCGCTGCGTTCAAATTTATATACGTTTTTTAAATATAAAAATATCTATAGGTGTACTTATGCACGCACGTAACAAAATAAAATTATTTCTAAAAATTTTGACCTTCGCGTTATCCAATGTTTGTAATGAAAACAACACCAATAATAGAAAAAATATATTAAATACATTGAAAGGAAATTTTCTTATAACGCATTATCTAAGAGTGGTAGGTCTCCCACCTCGGTTGACCTTCGAGAGCAAAGTATCAATGATACTGGAGGAAGGTCACGTAAAAAGTATGAAGATCCCTTGTAGGGCATGTATGAAGAGGTTAATGACTGTGGACGAGGCGAAAGAGGTATGCAGGGACCGTAGCGTTTGGCGCTCCGTTCTCTCTGACTACCCCGCTATAAATAAAGCGTGAAGCCGAATTTTATTTAAATATCTCGGCTTCATTTCATGGTGTGGGTTTTTCATGACAGTTAAGAAATCAAATCGTCTACAGTTATTATCTAACGTTTTCAAATTCATGTTTTGTGCAATTTTAGTGAAATTTCGATCCAACAAAAATATAAAAAAAGCTGTTTTATAGATAATCAAAGTGAGTGAAAATTTACTTGTGTTTCAACTTCACTTATCGTGTACATTAATCTGTAGGAACAGTCCAAGACCGGCTCCGGTCGTCGACCCGCCGGGAATAGATACAACATTAACCTAGAACTTGAGAACTCGGCCGCTGTTCGGTCTAGATTTTGTTTTTACATCTTTTTTCTTAGTATTTTTTAGTACTGAGTTACTATGTTCTGCTACTGCAGTATTGGTATATAAAGGTTATTTAGTGGTTATTGGCAACAAGGCAAAGCGCGGCGTTGAGTTCCGCCACTCAGCACGCAATCCCTCAATTCGGTGGAAAGTGTGGAACGTAGTGTCTTAACTCTAGGTTCCCTCTGCCTACCCTACTATACGCGGGATACAGCGTGAAGCTATGTATGTATGTTTGTATTTAGTGGTATATTTTTCTTATTCTTTTATAGTTGACATTAATTTTATTTTATGATAGTTAATTTGTATTTGTGGACTTGCTAGTACTGTACTGAGGTGGTTGTTTTTTATAATTATAATACTATATGTCAATAATTGTTTTTTCATAATTTAACCGTTTTTAATTGTTTATATGTAAAGGTACGTAGAGATGTATGTGATTGAATGCTTTAGTTGAGCCCAATTTTAGTTTAGTTCTTAGTAGGTACTTACTATAGTGCATTGTACGTGTATAAGTTAATTTGAAGGCTTTCAATTGGCTATTTTTTAAATATTTTTGACAAACAATCATGTTTGCATTTGTTTTTTATAAAAAGTAATACCTCTAAGAATATATTTACAAAGAATTTTTTTTTTTTTTTTTTTTTTTCATGATAATTGGTTCAGTAGTTTTGAGGTAAAAACGCAACAAACAAACTTACATTCACATTTATAATATTACTATTGATATATGAATTTATACACAAGATTACACCACTGTCGGGTTTCACGTAGTGTCTCTATGGACGTAATTTATCATGAGGTTCTCTTTACCTACACCACAGGGAAAAATTACGGTGACCCCATAAATTGTGTATTTTTATTATTATTTGATAACAACTAACATAAAGTCCAGCTTAACATAAAGAGGCTAGTTTTGACAAAGAGACACAGGCGACTATAGGGAAAAAAATATTAAATAATTAATATTTTGTATTTTAATTTCGTCGCTTTTGTAACAACAAGACAAAGCGCGGCGTTTAGTTCCGCCACTCAGCACACAATGCTGATGAATTGATATTCAGCGGAAAGTTGAGAACGGATTATAAGAGAACGGAGTGTCTTAACACTAGGTTCTCACGTTCCTTTTTCCTACCCTGCTATTTGCGAGATACAGCGTGAAGCTAAACAAAAGTAATATAAACTATTTTTCCTGCTCAGTTGAGTTAGAAATAACGTGTCAATAAACTTGGGCACACCTAAATATGCGATTTATAAAATATTCAATAGATTATCGAAACTGGCGCAAGTAAACAACTGTATTTTCATTTAAATGAAATACATCGTTTGACGTTGGTGTATTTATTTTCTATATGTACATCAAAATAGTTATCGTAGTGCAGTTAGGATGATCCTGACTGAAACAATGTACGAGTATACGGGAGTGATATAATATAATCAGAATAAGTTTATATTTAGTTATTTTTGCAAATCGCGGAGTATCTACGGATTTAAACTGTCCAAATGCTCTGGCCATTTAAGCCATACGTTCTTGTAGAGCTACGACGAAAGTCTTAAATGCTTGTTATAAATTTTATATTATTTAATTTTTGAATAATACTTATTAAATGTTAAAAAAAACTCATATATTTTAGTTATTTTATAAAATGATATGAAAAACGGAGTGTCTTGATATTATGTTCTCTCCGTCTACTACGTTCTAATCTATGTAAACGAAGTCGTGAGTTACAGCTAGTTAATGTTATATGAGAAGAGAAAGAGAAGAAACTGCTTAGCAATCCATAGATTAACAGTGCCCATCGCGTTGCAGAGAGAGGAGTTTGGAGAGTGCCTTGGACTTGCGACCCAAATAGGGCTTAGGTTTAAGGGGTCCTTTGAAATGTGCATTAACGTTCACCTGCACTGTCCACGCTCCTCTCTCTACCTATCCAAATTTGAAAAGATCCCACTAATGCCGTCTTCGAAATACGTGCTAAAAATGAACTGATGTTAGTTCTAGAAAGGCCGAGATCTTTTAATAGATTATGTTTTTGTACGTAATTTTCTGTACTAACTAGTTAAGTATATATGAATGTTACTTGCCGGAACTGAGCCTAAATAAAGGTTACATTGATAAGTAAATATTTAAATACTGTAACCTCGACAGTGTTAAATATATTTTAACAAGTATATTAGATATTAGGCCTTTTATTATATTTTTTATTAACATGTTTCTTTCAATAGGGAAATATATATACATACATACATACATAGTTACCCTACTTTCCGCATATAAAATAATACATATAAAATAGTTGTACTACACTATTGAGATATAATGCGCGTAATTGATATGTTGATCCTTAAGGAGTGTAGGAGAGTAAGAGAGAATTTTTGGTAATTCTTACGGCGGCTAAACTTTATGCCGCATAGTTAAGTAATCAAAGTGCTTAGTGTCCACACACTCCGCTCACTGCTTTCCGCCCGAATACGAGACAATAAATGACAAGTGATGGAACTCAACGCCGCGCGTCTGTCTTAGCAGAATTCATACGGCACTTAAAATAAATGGAATTAAATGCTATATATCCAATGCAAGCATAGTTGTGGGCTACAGCTTACATGCCCATTATAAAAGAACATAGAATTCTGCGATATACCAATAAATTAGTCAGTTTCATTCCGATTTTCTATCATTATTACGTAAATGAGTAATTTAGTTATCCACTTAGTTATAACTTAATATAAAAATTGAACAGAATTATTTAAAAAAATACTATTTTATTTATTTATTAATTAATTTCGAGTTCATATTATTTTTTAAATTATTTTATATTTCTTAATTTGTATTCCCATTCATTGCTTTTCATATAATAGTTATAATTTAAAACTCCAGGAAATGTAAAAGTTTAGTATTTTCATTTCGTGAGTTTGGTAACAAGGCAAGCGCGGCGTTGAGTTCCGCCACTCAGCACGCAATGCCTCAATTCGGCGGAAAGTGGGGAACGGAGTGTCTTAACACTAGGTTTTTAGGTTCCCTCTGCCTAACCCGCTATGTGCGATACAGCGTGAAGCTACAAAAAAAAAATGTTATAACAAAATGTTACTACAATATGTTATTTATTTTTCAAATTATCTCATCGTTGCATTATAATTTCTATAAATAGCGGTCATTTTCCATCCAACTAAGTTCTCGAAGCATCCAAATGAGCCGGCTTGGCGACGCACAATAACTTGTTAGTACTACACGCAAATGTAATATTCATAATTATTTATTTAATTATGACAAGTGTGCTATATTTATTTTGGTTAGTTCGTGTACACAATAGTGTCGTGTATACAATATATTTTATATGAAAAGATTAAGAGGATTTGTATGTTTTCTTTGTATGTGGTAGCTAGTGCTTTTAATGTGGTCCTATTTAAATTTAGTATAGATTTGTCGATAAGTTTTTGAGTTATTCGTAATAATTTACTTTTAAGTTTATTTTATTTGAAATCACTTTTTTGTTTTGTTAAAATCTTATATATTTTCACATTAAATAAACGTGCATTGCATAAAAATTTTAAATTAATTTTGAATTTTGAAATAAAATTAGGAAAGGGCGGAAAGTGGGGAATGGAGTGTCTTAACACTAGGTTCCCTTTGCCTACCCTGCTATATGCGAGATACAGCGTGAAGCTATGTATGTATGTAAATTAGTAAAGAATCATAAGAAATAATATGAAAACCTCACGCTTTTGAACAATAACGTTAATTTTCGTCAAACATTTTATTGTTTTACCAAAAATTATTATTTTAGTTTAGATATAAAAGCATAGTTACTTTTACAACTTATTTAAAAATATATATATTAATAAAACATACATTTGAACCTATACCTTGAATAGTTTAACCTTAATTTATCTTAAATCTATTTTTTTAATTTATGTGTTAATATTAAGTTCATTTTTGATTTTTTATTTTGTCATCACTTCATATTTATGTCCATAAAATATTTTTATTAATTGTATACTTACAAATAAGTCGTTTCAAAGTCAAAATGGCTTACATCATAGCTTATATCGAAATATTGTAAATTTGAAAAATAAATACATAATATTATACTATCTTATATGCAAATATCGAACTGTCTACATACAGGAGGCTTAACGAGTTCCATGTTATTTTATATAGAGTGCTATTAGATTCAGGACCGGAATGTCAAGCGTGCAACTATGAAGTTGTTTGTTTTTCTTGTACCTATTTCTATTGCTGGAATAAGATTGCAAAATTGTCTTGTTATTTGTAATTGTTTTAAATAGATTGTTTAATTAAAACTGGAATGGAATAATGGAAGAGATGTTAAAATAGCTTCTTTAAAGAAAACAGTATTATAAGCGTGCGACTGTAAAAACGCGACAGGTTGTGGGTTCGATTTCCACTCCAGGAAATGTAAAAGTTTAGTATTTTCATTTCCTGGGTTTAGTAACAAGGCAAAGCGCATTCGTTTCACTCAGCGCGCAATGCCTCAATTCGGTGGAAAGTGGGGAACAGAGTGTCTTAACACTAGGTTCTCATGTTCACTCTGCCTATCCTGCTATATGCGGGATATAGCGTGAGGCTAAATAAATGAATAAAATAAGACTAAATAAATGAAATTATCTTATATTCATTGTGTTGCAGTGGAATAGCATCCGACTGTACACGCGATTTTTTGAATGCGATTGGCTTCAATCCCCACTGGGATTAATTTACCGGCTCTAGCAAGTCAAAGCACGGCGTTGAGTTCCTCAACTTAACACACGATGTGGAGTTTCGAACGGAAAGTGGAGAACGAAGCGTTTTAACTATAATCTCTTTTCACTACCTACTATGCATAATAGTAAAGTTGAATGCTTTATACAAGTTTGAGATTAATTTTGGAACTTTAAATTGTTAGATTTTTTAGTATAACGATAAAAATATAGAATTTAATTTTTTGCCATATTTTTCTACGTAAATTTTCTGAAAATAAAAAGTATTGTTATTGTTTCTTAGAATGGCCATTAGATATTTGCTACAGTTACTTTCATTTAAAAATATTAGTGTGGAAATGCCAGTTTATTTGACAGTAAATACATACATAAATACATACATACATAGCTTCACGCTGTATCCCACATATAACATAGCAGGGTAGGCATAATTCTACATAAAATATTATATTTTAAATCTCATCTTTAGTTCTATGTATGTAACATACGTTCGGTCTCCTTTGTATTGTTTGAAATTTCATACTATTTTTATTGTTTTTAGTTTTATATTACCTGCGTTTTAAAAAACATTTTTATTATATTAAAAAAATGAAACGTGTAAAGTTTTAACTTAGCTTAAGTTATAACAAACATAGAAGAATATCGACGTAGCCGGATATAGCGCTTATACAGTTCACAAGAGGCGCCGGTTTAATTTCCGCTACGTTTAAATTTTTATATATTTTTTAGAAATATTTTTCTGCTAAGTGTGTGAATACCACTTAAAAAGTATTTAAAAAAAAGTTAAAGATTATTAATCTATAAAAATATTAAAAAAATCGTTATATCTGTATTGAGATTTGAGTAATATCTCTAAAGAAAGATTGTCGTTCCTACACTCGTCATATGTAAAGTGTACCTATATAAAGAGTGTGCTGTTGGGTATGTACGATGAGATGCTTAAATTAGAATCTAATTTGCATTTTATAAACGTTTCCTAATCTATTTTTAATTGTTCTATGTAACTATAACGTATTTCATTGTTTTATTAATAATGTCGTTCACACGATTTTATACAGGTTTCTATATTAAAGCATTAGGTAACTGTTGCGAATCAAGAAGAAGAGGAAAAGCTTCACTTTTCCTGTTCATTTGGACAGTGTTTGACTACGCAATGGTTGTAGGTTCGATTTTTATATGGAGGAATGATTAAATTTAAAATTGTTATCGTTATTCTGTCGGAAATAAAAATATTGCGTATTGAGTGTCAATACTCTTTGTTTTACCAAAGCGGAGAAATGATAAGAATTCAAATATAATTACTAGACGCCTGTCGTGGCGCAGTCGCACGCGTTGATTCCCAATCCAGGAAACGTAAAAGTTTAGTATTTTCATTTCCTGACTTTGGCAACAAAGCAAAGCGCGGCGTTGAGTTCGGCACGCAATGCCTCAATTCGCTGGGAAGTGGGGCACGGAAATGAACGTAGTGCCTTAACACTACGATCTCAGGTTCCCTCTGCTCTATCCCCTGCTAAATGCGGGATACAGCGTGAACCTAAAAAACAAATATTCCCTGAGGGTAATCATGCTTCCAGTCAAACGCTGTCTTACTGAGCCATGGTCTGTTTTTACTTTAAAAAAAATATTTTATTCGTCAAATATTACTATTTTGGAATAACATATTAGTGCACGATTGACCCCTACCATTTACATATCCATAGCACAAGTTAATAACGGGTTTACATTAATTCATTTGTACTGTAATTAGCGAACGACCTCACTTTTTATGTTTTTTTTTTCAACATATTCAGAATAGTTTTATGATCTCAAATTATATATGAAACTGTTATAAAATTTAATTTTCTCATTCGCAAAGAGCCGTTTACGGATAGGAGTTATTTATGTTGATTGTTTACACGCGGATTTGCGGTCTAAGTTGCACGTGACAGGGTATTGTTGCTATAGCTACGTTATTGTGGCTTTATTTAGTTACTGGTCTATCTAATATTACTAGTGTCCCCGTAAATGCGTTAATAACGCATTGGTTAGTGACGTATATGTCACTTTATATAAACATGGATGTCAAACCATGGTGTGTGTAACATTTATTTTATTAATTTAATATACTTTTTATGTATTATTTAAAAAAAAATTGCATTTTGCCCTTCTCTATATAAACTACAAGTTTCATGCTCCTCCGTCAGCAAAATTTACGTAATATTTAGTATTCGCAACGACTCAATTGGGCGGATAGCGGTGAAAGGAAATCTTAAGACAACGAAGTGTCTTAATAATAGGTTCTCAGATACCCTTTGCCTACCCTACCATACTTTGTCTACCCAGATGTAACTAACACAACTATTCTTCTTCAATATTTATCTGTATTTTACGTGAAAACAAACCTTGAACGTTTTATCTATTAAAAGTATATAATATGTAGGTATATCCTTGTATTTAGCGTGGAGTTATAAGAATCACTATAGTGGGTTTCTTTATGTTTGCCGTGTTTTTGGCTGTTTTATTACATACATACATACATAGCTTCACGCTGTATCCCGCATATAGCAGGGTAGGCAGAGGGAACCTAGTGTTAAGACACTCCGTTACCCACTTTCCGCCGAATTGAGGCATTGGGTGCTGAGTGGCGGAACTCAACGCCGCGTTTTGCCTTGTTACTAAACCCAGGAGATAAAAAATTCCATTTCCTGGAGTGGGTATCGAACCCACAACCTGTCGCGTTTTCAGTCTCTTTTTCAGTTTTTGTGCCTCTGCGCTACAACAGGCATTACTATTTTATTATTATTATATATTTATATAGGATTTACATTATACTCTTCTTTTTCAGTAGTACGTTTCTAAATTTAGGTCTTGCCTTGTTTTTTTTATACCCTTATTTGAATTTTAAATTATTGTAAACATCATTACGTAGTAAACAAAATTACTATTGTAACATATTTTAAAATATCACAAAGTAGTTAGTTCTTTGAGCAAAATAAACCTCGCATTTAACTTCGTAAGTTGTAAAATTTATATGGCTGTGCTCTTAACAGTATAAAATTACAATATATGCTGTATGTTTTAGTATGAAAAATATATAAAATAAAGCAACTTTGTTAATCTTTTAACTGCGTAGTCTACAAGTATTTTATTATAAAACATTATTCTATAAGAAAAATTGTATTAAAAATGAAGAAAGAGAATTTGTGTTTTCTTGTCTATGGGAAATTTATTGCTGTGACAGTCTATATATGAACCAGAGGTGAAATAGTTGATATGTCGAAAATAATATTCTAAAGGGTTAGACACATTTAAGCTCTTTTTGTTCTGAAACTAGTAGTAGTAGTTTTTATGGTAATTATATAACGGTTTGCCTGAAGGTGTTCAATTTACTTGATTTTGATTGAAAGTAAAATAAATATTAGTGCTTATTAAAAATATATATAAAAAATTGCTATTTGCAAGTCGACTATGGTACTCACACGTGGTATGTTACTGAGAGTAGAGAGAGAGAGTAGAGAGTAGATTGCTGGTGCAGCCTTATATGGCGATATCAGTCGTCATCAAGATATATATCCCATGATAGCAGTCGGAAACCCTTACAATGTATATTTTAAAATATATCTTTCCACATGTTGTTTACTTTTATGTTAGTTAAATCTAAATCTATTAAGATGTAATGGCGAGAATGTTACCGCAAACCGGTAGCGGTATGTAGCCGATCGACCGTGTCGTGCCAGTCATATCTAAAGGTCGGGTCAGTACGCTCTACACTTAGTTGTTATTTATGCCTAATCAAAAATACGCGACAAAATTTGTTAAATTGGATAGAATATGTGATATCTGTTAACTTTATCATAATATATAAATTTAGAAGGTTTTATAAAAACTTTTTTATGCATTTTTTTTTAACTTTCCGCTGTATCCCGCATATAGCAGGGTAGGCAGAGAAAACCTGAGAACTTAGTGTTAAGACACTCTGTTCCCCACTTCCCGCTGAATTGAGGCATTGCGTGCTGAGTGGCGGAACGTCAACGCCGCGCTTTGCCTTGTTACCAAACCCAGAAAATGAAAATACTAAACTTTTATATTTCCTGGAGTGGGAATTGAACCCACAACCTGTCGCCACAAACTCTACGCCAGGATAGCTGTATTTTTATTTGCAAAAGAGAAAGAAATATTGCTATGTCAAGTCAATTATAATTTCTATCCTTTAATGGAGTCCAATTTATCTGTAGTAAAACAGGATACCATGTATTTGGCAGCTTGCACGCTTGCAAGCTTTCCAGTATAGCAGTGTAGTGGCAACCTAGTGTCAATACACTCCGTCCTCCATTTTCCACTCGAAATCGATATATTGCGGGTTGAATTGCGGAACTTAACGCCGTGCTTTGTCTTACCAGAGCAGAGAAACGAAATTTATTTTAATGTAATGTTTACATTATCCTAAATGGGAATCAAACCTACTTACTTATCATGTTTACAGTTAGAAGCTGTCTTATTGCGCCACGATGGCCTTAAAATTATGAATTATACACGAATATATGCTTAATTTATCAAATGCATCTTTTTATTACAAAATCATAACATAGTTGTGTGTTGTGTTGCAAAAAACAACATTAAAACAACTTTGTATGATAATTTTATTTGAAGCGAACAGTTTTTAGTTAATCGAGTGTTCTATACTGAACTGAGGTCAGACTGACCGTTCTAAAGTGCATCGTTCCACATACTGTTCTTGTTTTAAACTTTTAAACTTATATTTATACTATTTATGTTACTTTAAGCAACGCCTGTACTCAGAGGCACAAGCGTGCGACTGTAAACCTGACAGGTTGTGGGTTCGATTCCCACTCCAGGAAATGGATTTTTTCATTTCCTGAATTTAGTAACAAGGCAAAGCGCGGCGTTGAGTTCCGCCACTCAGCACGCAATGCCACAATTCGGCGGAAAGTGGGGAACGGAGTGTCTTAAGACTAGGTTCCCTCTGCCTACCCTGCTATATGCGGGATACAGCGTTAAGCTATGTATGTATTTATGTTACTTTAATATAAGATTATTGTCATTATTTTATAGTCAAATTTCATTAAAGTTTTATGAATTGTACCCTATGTGTTGTTCTGATATATAAACTATATTACTGTGAAGTTTAATCTAAATCCGTTCAGTAGTTTTTGCGTGAAAGAGTCTCAATCCATCTCAAATATTAACATTAACAGTATTAGTAGTATTGTTTAAATAATAGTAGTCATGTTTTAATAAATCCTTATCGCGTATATTCACGTATTTTGAAAATATTTTTGTAAATATACTTACTTACTTAACTTCACGCTTTATCCCTAGCGGGGTAGTCAGAGCTCCGGAGCGCCAAACGCTACGGTCCCTGGATACCTCTTTCGCCTCGTCCACAGTGATTAATCTCTTCATGCATGCCCTCCGGGGGATCCTCATGCTTTTTACGTGACCTTCCTCCAGTATCATTGATACTGTGTTCTTGAAGGTCAACCGAGGTCTCCCCTTACCTCTCTTGCCGGTATTTTTGTAAATATTGTAACCTAATTTCCTACATAGTGATACGACTGCGGCGAAGAAAATAAGCGAAAACTATAAAAAGTAAAATTGTTGGTTATTTTATTAAGTATATAATATAACTATACAAGCTAACTAGAAGAAAATAATTGAATTTATTTACATATATGGCTTGAATAGGTTGATCAAGATGCCTTACCAATACAATTTTTAAAATATTAACAGATATTAAGATTGCTTCATCCATAAAGTAATAAGAAATAACTAAATAAAAATTACAAGCCAATCTAGCACTTTCAAGCAAAAAAAAACAGTGTTTAAATAACATAAAAACAACTTACAAATAGAAGTTAAGCCTAAAAAATGCCCTAAAAAGTATACGTTTCGGTTTATCAAGATATTCACGCTTGGTTCATTTTTTTAACTTCACGCTGTATCCCGCATATAGCAGGGTAGGCAGAGGGAACTTGAGAACCAAGTGCTTAGACACTCAATTCCGCTTCTGCATTCCGTGCGTGTGCGGAACTCAACGCCGCGCTTTGCCTTGTTACTAAACCCAGAAAATGAAAATACTTCACATCCTGGATTATTAATCTAGGTTTTAATAATAGGTACTCATAAATAATCTCAATAAAAATATTATATCATAAACTTCTATGTAGTTTAAATGTAAAATAATTTTACACTGCGCGTTGTCAAAGCAAACTCTCTTGAAATGTGTCCCTGAAGCTGCAAATGGACGTATTGTTACATTTTTAGAGTGCAAGCTAAAAATAGGTCACATGTAACTGTGAGTGAGAAACACGTGTTTCTTTGTACTACTTGTGCGATGTGTCTAAAGCAAAGTTTAGATAGCTATTGTTATTGTTGTTATATTTTTTTTGATGCTGTTTTGTTATTATAGAAGGTTTTTTTTAGTGGTAAACAAAATTTCATAGAATTTTGCTTATTTATTGTATAAGGACTGTATTCATTATTTTCTCATATTATATCAATTATGCCGTATATGCTTATATTGATTGAAAAGTGTTTCAGTGGTTGCGGGTTCGATTCCCACTCGGGGGATAATGATAATTTTTATTATTTACGCTCTGATATGATTGAAAGCGGCGTTGAGCTCCGCGTTTAAAATTATACTTATTGTGATTGGAACGTAGCAGTATTCGAATCCGCGCTTCAGACGGCTTTCTAGAGGTTAAAATATCAGACGTTGAAATTTTTATACGATTTCCATATATTACTAACATTTCTCAATGTATTCAAAATTTTTGTTATAACCAAATATTTTTATATATTATGTAATATATTTGCACCACAAGTATTTATCAATTTATGCAATTCTTGTACATTTTAAAATACTTTGTCGAAAGCAACGATTGCTTTAAAGCTTCATAAAAGTTTAATCACCACTTTAACGTACAAACCTTTTGACGATTCAGCTCTTTGCTTTATGTGAGTAATATGCTTGTTCAGCGCTCGTTTTTAACGTGAAGTTTTGAGATCGAGCTTCGATGTACGCTAGAAAATATTGGTCTAAGAGAGAATATAGTTAGAGTACTATTATTTTATATTACTTTAAATTTTTGTTTATATATCCACAAGCGTGAGACTGTAACAGGTTGTGGGTTCGATTCCCACTCCAGGAAATGGAATTTTTCATTTCCTGAGTTTGGTAACAAGGCATAGCGCGGCGTTAAGTTCCGCACGCAATGCCTCAATTCAGTGGAAAGTGGGGAAAGGAGTGTTTTAAAACTAGGTTCCCTCTGCCTACCCTGGTATATACGGAATACAGCGTGAAACTATGTATGTATGTAAAATGTGTATATTTTTTACTTCGTCATTAAGTTTGTTTTACTTACTATTGACTATTGTCAATGTTAAAAGCTCAAATCTTTTTGGAACTAATTTCTTAATCTACTTTCAATGCATATATTAATTAACTCCAAAAAAAACTAAAAGAGTATAGATAATATATATATTTTCTAATTCCCTTTATAATATAAATTCAAATGATCGTTGTAGAATACATAAATGCAGATGTATATTTTATCTATTTCAATGAAAATAAAAAACTTGTATATAATATATAGATTGTATATATTTTTTATATTCTTTAATTAATGTTTAAAATTCATATTACAAATATTATACTGTTAAAAAACCACAATCTTTTCTTAATTTATTATGCCAATAAACATAAACAACCAAATTTGTAACAAATTCTGATTGGACATTATAAGTAACGATACGGCAATACAAGGTATATACACCACCGCTATGACCGCTGCCTCCAGCAAAAGTGAGTCATCCCTGACAAGTCTAGCTGACAGCTCTATGGTAATGACGTTTATGAATATTAAAAATATAATTTATGCTTGTAATATACAGTCTTTTTTTACTTTTAAATGTTTTAAAAATGTAGTAATAAAAATATCATACAAATATATTAACAAAATTGTCATAGATACCGATATGAGTATCAAATCTATCATTCACAATCCAATACCTAGGTACGAATTAGGTCATTTGTCCGACTCGCTGACCTCGCATGTCCATGTACCGCCACTAAATGGGTCGCTTTACTGGGTCGTGTCACCTGGTTTACTTACCGGGGAACACTCAGTCGATTTTACTTGAAAAAGCCTTTTTAATACCGCTGATGCTAGCCTTTCATTGCCTCCGGGCTTAAATAGAAAACATTTTGATATTCCCTCTGTAAAGGAACTTGGCGCCGCGCCGCGTCTCTCAAAAACTTGCCTTTTTTTCTACCTGCAGCCTTTCAAATTGATGTCTTTTTTAATTAGCTATAACCTGTGTTATAAATGATGTTGATATTAAGTTGTTTTATGAATCAATTAAGTAATTATAATACTAATAGATTTTATCTTTTATATTAACTTGTTAATATGCTATTCACAATGTATATACCGAATGTCTAAGTGAAAAAATATTTCTATAGAAATCATGTTGTAGGCAGTAATTGGATTAACGCATTCCGGTTTTCTTGTTATCATTTTTTTTTCTTTTTCTCAACTTTTCGCCGAATTGAGACATTGCGTGCTAAATTGCGGAACTCAACGCCGCGCTTTGCGTTATTACCAAATCCAGAAAATAAAAATATTAAAATTTTACAATTTTTCCTGGAGTGGGAATCGAACCCACAAGGTTGTGGGTTCGATTTCGGTCACGTTTACAGTCGCTACGACAGGCGTTCAATCAAAATTACTAATGTTAATCATGAACCTACTTAGTAAATATAGGTACGGATAAAACATTGCATGCCCGGAAATATTGCGTGATGAATATTTTCTAACTTTGTTCATATAAAATTTATCCTTATAAGATATAAATAGTAAATATTCACAATACAATTTCCTTAAACAAAGTCTCGACCAGGAAACAGCAATGCGAATAAGAAATTCACGTCCTTTAGGGACTGCATCAAGCCAGACCGTCTGGAAGATTGAAATTGAATATTTAATATGGCTTCCTCCTTTTTATACTTCATAATGAAAATGAATATACGGTAGCGAATTGGTTATTTATTTATTAACCGACTACAAAAAAAAGGGGGTTCTGAAGTCGACTGTTTTATTATCAACAAATGGAAGAAAACTTGTTATAAATTTAAAATCTATAAAAAATATATCGCTCCTATAGAACTATGATTACCTATTTAGAAATATCTATTTTTGGGAAACGTAATGTAGAGCTTTGTATATTTAAGTTTTTTGAAAAAAATAGATTTTTCTAAAATTATATCTAAATTTATATTCTTGTTTCAATTAAAGTCGATAAAGATCGTTGTCTTAAGTCGTTTCGTGGCAAAATATCGATTGATTTTTTGATTAGGTCTCTATAATTCTGAAGGTGTGATATATAATGATTTAACTCATATGCTCTTTTCGTTTTTTCTTAACCATAAATTGTAAAAAGAGCATGTACATAATAAATATACATAGTACATACATATATATGTAAATGTAAAGCAAGAATTGAGTGACTCATAAATCTAGTGCCTAAACTACAGTAGGTTTCAGCCTGAATTTTGGCATGCCACTGAGGCGTGGGCGGCTAACAAACAATTTGTGGAAATACCGTCTCTATGCTGAAAAGGGAATATGAAAATGTTATTTCTTGAAACTATTTTCTCGAAATGTACGATAAATATTATTTTTATCACCAAGAAAATTGTGAGTGAAGTCATAGTGGCGCAGTGGAAGTGTCTGATTTGGTTGAAATGCGATCGATTGTGGGTTCGATTTTCACTCGGGGAAAATTATTACACTTAAATTATTTTGTTTTCGTTGTTCTACCAGAGCAATGTTTATATGCTATTCACAATATATATACAGTGAAGAAATATTTCTATAGAAATCATGTTATAGGCAGTAATTGGATTAACGAATTCCGGTTTTCTTATTATAATTTTTTTCTTTTTCTCAACTTTCCGCCGAATTGAAGCATTGCGTGTTAAGTTGCGGAACTCAACGCCGCGCTTTGTGCTTTGTGCCTACCAGCGCAGTACTGAAAATTGGCGAACGGAGTGTCTTGACACTTAGTGCTCTTTGACTGAACAAGCTGTATTTGCAGTGAAGCTACTTTTTTAGGATTTTTTACATATGTACATAAATTTTAAAATGAATGCTTAATGTATGTAACATTTGCTATATACATATTTTAGAAAGGACGAGTAGTATTATCTTGTTTTTATCGTTTTACATATAAATAAATCCACACAGGATGTGTGCAATTTGACCGTGTTCTAATTTTTGGATTACCAACGTTGATTTACTAACTTTGTAATGAATAGATAACTCTTGTAATGTTAAGCTTTTTTTAGCTTCACATTGTATTCCGCATATAGCAGGGTAGGCAGAGGAAACCTGAGAACCTAATGTTAAGACACTCTATTCTCCTAAGATATCCGTTCGCCACTTTCCTCTGAATTAAGGCATTGCGTAACGGAACTGAACGCCGCGCTTAGTCTTGTCACCAGAGTAAAAAAATATTAAATATTAATTATTATAAATATTTAATATTTCTATTCCCTCGAATGGGAATCGAACACACAACCTGTCTTGTTTACAGTCGCACGCTTGTGCCTTTGGACCACGACTGGCCTCAATGCTAAGCTCATAATTAAATTAAATAATTTATTCTGTACCAATAGTTAACCTTAAAATTAATTCGTCGCTATAATATTTAATAATGTCTTAATTACAACAAAAGATATGAAATGTTGTTGCGGTGTTAAACGACACGCTCTGTTTAACATATTTCAAGGAGGAAGGCTGTGAGTTATCCTAGACGTATCTTCAATTAGATTTAATATTTGTAAGGTTGCAGCCAAGGTTTTATAAAAACTATTATGTTCTAATATACATATATAATATTATATTTAAATTAATTTAATGCCTGTCGTGGCGCAGAGGCACAAGTAAACTGTAAACGCGACAGGTTGTGGGTTCGATTCTCACTCCAGGAAATGTAAAAATGTAATATTTTCATTTCCTGGGTATGGTAACAAGCCAAAGTGCGGTGTTGATTACCGCCACTCAGCACGCAATGCTTCGGTGGAACGTGGGGAACGGAGCGTCTTAACACTAGGTTCTCAGGTTCCCTCTGCCTACCGTGCTATATGCAGGATACAGCGTGAAGCTAAAAAAAAATACAATTTCATTCGTATAGTATGATATGTATGATATGACCGAAATTGTATAAAAAAGAATTCATTGGTGGATTTTAGTGAAGTTTGACTTCGTATCTTTATCTGGTTACAATTTAAATTTAAAAAACTACAGGAAAAGTTCATAGTTTGGCCTATTAGTATCACTTTAATATAAGTTGCAAAAGTAATTAAAAATTTTAAAAATTAAGTAAGAAAGCGTGTCTAGTGATGCCTGAAGAAATATAACAATAATGTACTAAGAAACGGATGCGGAATTTCTTTGCAAACATGCATTTTTCTCATTACGTACATTTTTTATGTTTCGTCAACAACAAGTGGAGTATAACGTGAAGAACAAATATGTACTGGCGCTTTCTTTGTAACCTGATTATAAAGTTGGATAATTTTTCTTTATTCTTGAAACGAAATGTTATTTTAGTAAATTAACGTCACTTTCTGTTGAATTGAGGCGTCGTGTGCTGAGTGGCGGAACTCAACGCCACGCTTTGCCTTGTTACCAGAGCGAGGAAATGAAGATATTGAATATTAATTATTATAAAATTCGGCGGAAAGTGGGGAACGGAAAAATTGATAGAAAGAATGTCTTAATACTAGGTTCTCAGGTTCCCTCTGCCTACCCCGCTATATGCGGGTTACAGCGTGAAGATAAAAAAAAAATGTATCGTAATCCTTGTGTAGAAAAAGCAGAAGATACTTTACTAGGAAACCAAACGGAGATATAATTTTAATAGTGGCGGAACTTAACGCCGCACTTAGTCAAAAAACACGAATATACTTTCGAGTGACAACTAATAATATAATAAATTCAATACTTAATAAGTTCTATTTGTTTTTTATTGCAACCAAGACCAACCTGCCTACTTTATAGGCTCATGAATAGGATTAATTGAGTAGACGTATGTAAGTAATAATGCTTATAAAAACTAACATTGTTCTTGATTTATGTACAATTAAAAGACTTGATTAATTGCTTACATTTTAATAAATATATATTTATAACTTATTGATAGTTCCAATTGCGCGGTTGCTATTAGAGATATGCGGTATTTGTGGGTTCAAAGCGTCAAAAGAAATTTTCTATAATATAAAAAGTTCTGTTAAAGCGCGGCGTTGAGTGTCACTTTTTAATATTTCTCGATTTCGGACGGGAAATGGAGAACAGAGTGTCTTGACACTAGACTTTCTGATTATAGTACTTTGCGGGAACGAGTGTTAAATTATTATAAAATATATATTGTAGATAAACGAGTATATTCGTCGTTACTTCACTTGTGTCTTTGTGTACAAAGATGGATTGAAAGTTTGCAATGTTTTTTGCAGAAGTTCATTGGGTGGAGATAAAAAATGTGTAAAAATATAAATTTTATTTTAATTTTGTTATCATAATGAGTAATGACTAATTTTGTTTGTTATGATGACAATTTTATATTTAGCTTCTTTTCTGCTGCAACAAAGATAATATGCTTTTTTAATAAATAAATGTTGAGGCGCCATCGTGGCACTGTGGGTCGGTGTCTGTAAACGCAGCAGTTGCGGGTTCGACCCCCCTCTGTGGAACGATTATGTTTAAACTATTTTCATTTTACTACTGTGGTTAGACAAAGTGCGGTATTTATCACTCAACACGTAATATCTCCAATTCAGCTAGAAACCGGAGTGTCTTAACACTAATTTATACCTACCTACTCTACTATACAGGATAAAGCGTGAAGCTAATGAATAAATATTGTATACATATACGGAAATCCTCGGTTAATCTTCCAGAACACAGTGTTAATGATACTTGGGAAAGTCACGTACAAACGTGAGGATCCCTGCAGGGCGTGTATGAAGAGATTGATGACTGTGGATGAATACATGTATAACGTGACTATAGTAGTTGCTACTTGTACTTGTCGCTCCGTTCTGACAGACTAACCTGAAAGGGATATTGCGGAAGCAATAGTACTTTTTAATAATGATTAATATAATCTTTTTAGTTTTTTCATTTTTTCAGGTTTTCTTTTGTTTAGTATGACTTATGATTTAATGTTGTTAATTAATTCCCCACTTTCCGCCAAATTGGGGAATGTTGTTGAAAGAGAATGGAGTGTCTTAACACTAGGTTTTCTGGTTCCCTCTGCCTACCCCGCTCTATGCGGGATACAGCGTGAAGTTAAAGTAATTAATTAATACATCTATTTCGAACCTGACTCTACTTGTGGAGAATGAAGTGTCTTTACACTAGGTTCTCTCAGTCTACTCTGTTATGCGTGAAGCTGAAGAATCTACTTGTGTCCTGCGTATGTTCAAAATTTTGTGTGCGAAAATGTTATACCTAATACCAAATTATATGCGATTAGTCAAGTTAACAAAATGTAATTTAGTATGTAGATAATCTAGATTTCTTGATATTTTAAAGTATTTATCACACACTTAAGAAACGAAATACAAACGAACCATATATTTTATGCTTTAGGTTTATTTTCAATAATTACAGTTACTAACCGATACTGCTAACAATATTACAATCAATTCAATTATGTAGTTACCTCTTATCGTTCCCAGTAAACATTTAATGAACATTTTAATTTAAATTGCTCGATAGCTATTAATAACTTATTGTGCATACAACTGATAGTTGATACAGTGACACATTTGGCGCATATACGGTGCTCCCCGGTCCCCGTAGCGTGTTTTAGAACGTTGCCCTAAATAAATGTACGCTGATAACATATGATAAAGATTATTGGTTTGTATATATAATTAAATTTAAATATTACGACACGACGCCTGTCGTAACGCAGAGGCACAAGCGACAAGAATAAATGCGACAAGTTGTGGGTTCGATTCCCACGTTTGTGGGTTCGGGTTTTATAACAAGGCAAAGCGCGGGGATGAGTTCCGCCACCCCGCACTCAATAATTAGAGCCCCGCACTTATTAATTCAGCGGAAAGTGGGGAACGGAGTGTCTTAACACTAGGTTCCCTCTGCCTACTCTGCCATATGCGGGATACAGCGTGAAGTTGTGTATGTATGTATGTAAGTGTTATGACATTACAGTACGTGTTTAATATGAATAAAAAAATATAGAATACTATAGCTTCTTAATAGTGGAGAAAGGAAATCTTAAGAGAACGGAGTGTCTTATAAGAACCACTAGATTTTTACGTTCTCTCTGCCTACCCTGCTATGTGCAGGATATAGCGTGAAGAAAGACCTTTGAATTTTTTAAGGACTAATAACAATTTATTTTAGATTCAGTTGAACAACTTTTAGTTTTTTCTTTTACTTATCAAAAAATAATTGTCAGTAGTCACTTTTTCTTTATACATGTTTTAATAAAAAAAATTAAACATGTATACCGTAAGAGCTCGCACATACTCGGTGATGCCAAGTACTATCTGTGTCACAATGAGAAATAATTTTGGCGCCTATCTTAACTAAGTCTATAAATAATAGCTTATTATTTTTTTTATTATATTTCAATATTTTGTTTTATCCTATTAACATTATAAATGCAAAAGTTTATGAGAATGGATAGCTGCTTGTGACTTTTTCACACAAAAGCTGAACAGATTGAGATGAAATTTCAAAAAACATAGGCTACAATTATTTAAAAATAACGATAACTATGATCTAGTTATGTATTTTTTTAAGATATGAAACCTAAAAATAAAAAGATATTTATGGCCTGTTTTAATGAAATTCCTATGACAAAAGAGTTATTTATAGCAATTTTGATTGTATTTAATTTCGTTGTTATTACAGCATTTGACATTGGATAACATTACAAAACGCGTATTATTAAATTAGAGACCTTGGCGCTAGTATTCGACAACTTAGGTGTATTTGAAGTGAATGGCTTTAAGATTCATTCAATTAAATGTATTTTCAATGTCATGTTTTTTGATATTTTATTGTAAATCCCATATGATGTTCAACTAAAGTTGTTTATATAAAGCTAGTAGTATCCCGCGATTTTGTTTGTATAGGCTATAAAATGTGAAATCACGTAGATATTTTAAAAAACATCTCTTAGGGCTTCCTTCCACCCCCCAAGGAGCCTCCTCGCCATTTAGCTTTCTATGGCCAGTAGTTTTGCCTGGACGTTTTCTGTAAGTCACTCTGTAACTAGATGACTAAAAACCTCGTCTGTCGGTTATAATAGCATAATTTACATAATATAGCTATTTATATATGTTTCACATATTTTTTTTTATCTTTACGCTTAAACCCACAGAGGTAACAGACAATATCTTTCATGCAATTGACTATCGGCTCATTTAGCCAAATTGCGTATTTTGCGGTACCAGCCAACATCGTACTTGTTCTAAACAAGGAAAACTCCCTATATTTATACTCTTAACTTTCCAGTTTTAAAGCAAAAAAGCTAATATGTTCAGTTGAAAGATTTCAAATATACCAGAACTACAGCTTGATAGCAGGGTAGACATAGAGAGGCTGATATTAATGCGTTTTGAGAAGTGATCTCAAAAATATGCTTTGTCTTCCTAGAACGAAGAAACAAAAATAATTATAAGTATATTTATTTCCCCAAATTAGGCATCGAACCCACAACTATTCGTGTACACAGTAAGATGCAGTCCTAATTCGCTACTATGCCCTCTAAGAAAAGGTAAAAATATATTTTTCCTTATATTTTAGGCAATGACTTCGGAACCTCTATCAAATTTTAGTTTGCTTGTAAGCGGCCGCTTAAATCCGGGTTTATTTATAGTTGTCTATTTAATCGAATGGCCCTGTTACTACACAAGATTGAGTTGCACTGTTGTTTGCGTGCTCTAAATATTGAACGATTTGTTCTTAATCAAAACACAAATATTCTGTATTTATAATAAATCATTTTTTTATATAGCGCTGTTGAAATAGTTGATATATGTGCTATTTCAAACATTTAGAAAACTTATAAAAATTTGGACGCAGCGGGACTCGAACCCGCGCCTCTTGGAAACCGTCCAAGCGGTCTGACCACAGTTAGAGTTAGCATCGCTACAACAAAAATAAGTTGTAATAAGCGTATAAGAATTTCGACGCAGCCGGATATAGAACGCATAGCTTAGTGGTCAGAGCGCTTGGACGGTTTCCCAAAGGCGCGGGTTCGAGTCCCGCTGCATTCAATTTTTTATATGTTTTCTAAATATGTTTTTCGATTTCTAAGTGTATGATTAACACTATAAAACTTCAAAAATGTGCTATTTCAATTTACTGAAAAAGTGTTATTTTTAATATACCCCATATTGAGAAGAAACGTGAACCTAAATTTAAGTTTGTGTAATTTTGCTTTTAGTAATACATTGTGGATACTACAACCAATTTTCTGCTATGGCTTATGTGGGTGCATGCATGTATGGTTATAGGCCCACAAAATTACCATAAACGGCCGTTTTGGTAACTTTTTACTCAACTTATTTTACATGCGAGGTAAACTGTGACTTAACCAAACCGTAAAATTGAAAATATTTTCAATATTATATATATTTCACAATAGTTGTAAATTTCACATGAATATTTTCATGTGAAATTATAATTTGAACTATTGTGTGCAGTCACAGTACATATTTCCTAGTTAGTAAATATCGCTGCGACGTCAATCATCATTATCTGAGCTTAATGATTTCCTTCATTAGATTAATATAACGTTTTTAAAATAAGGAGATAATAATACTTAAAAGAGTATGAGACTCTTCCGTTATTAATTAAGTATTTAGCTTAATTGCAGAGTGTGAGAGACAAGAAAGAATGGATTTCTTGAAAATTGTATTAGTCCAGTTATTATAGTAAGTTCACCTCGGAATTCGGGATACCCAGCTGTAAGTCTGTAAGTATTTGTATATTGACACCCAAAGAGTTGTCTCAAAATCTACATATGGTAAGGTGTACGCAAGTATTAAATTTCAAGGACAAAGGTCACAAAAATCGGCCTTTTGCGCTTTTTTTGTAAATATCTCATTTCCTATGGGTTTTTTGCTATTTGTATTTATTATCAATATTGTAGAATAAAAAATTCTCTGCTAACTAACCTGACCTAACTTTTAGGGTGTCAATATATCAGTATTTAAGACTTACAGCTGGGTATCTCGAATTCCGAGATTCTTACCTAATTTAAGCTGAAATGACTGGACTCTATGGGAATCATAATACTGGTATTTTACTACGGGAAACTACGAAATATATTTATTTATTTCGTCCAAATGATATTTATAGCGACCTCGCCATACATAAAAATTGCAGTATTTTTATTTATGTCAACATTCAGAAGAAATACTTAACACCCTGTCGACGCCCGCTGAGTGCGAGCGTCCTCGTTGATTATAATTAATATGCACTGAATCGAGATATGCTGTTTGTTTCCGTGTCATAAATATTGTGTGCTTTATATATCGTTTGACCGTAATGTATGGTTTTATTGTAGTCGGTAAGGAAAGTATTGTTTATGTTAACTATTTTCATATATATATTTTTTTTTGTTAACTTCACCCGCATATAGCAAGGTAGACAGAGGGAACCAGAGAACCTAGTGTTAAGACACTCCATTCTCTTTCAACAATTCCGTTCACCAGTTTCCGCCGAATTGAGGCATTGCGTGTTGAGTGGCGGAATTCAACGCCGCGCTTTGCCTTGTTACCAAACCCAAGAAATTTTCATATTCATTTTTTTATTTGTATTGTTAAGTATAAAGTGAGAATTGTGCTATTCTTTGCTTTTTTTATATATTTTTTTGTTTTTTTTTTGTTTACATACATAGGGAATATCAAAGAATAATTTTTTAAGTGTGAATAAGTTGAAAAATCGAAAATGTGTACTTTTCAGAGCAGACATTTTTAAGTTTAAATTTTATCTGTAAATAATATTATTTTTTATGTTATTTAAATATTATTTACCTAAATATGTTAATTTTTTTTATATATTATAAGCATGAATTTTATATATTATATGCCTGGTATGAAATTAATGTTTATCTCTTTATATATAAGTTATTTTTATGTGTGTTACCGCATAACTTTTTATTAATATATATATAATAGCCCGTGTTTCCGATGCGGTTCCATTAAATATCGTTAAGATCTAATGAGTCGTTTTTGAGTTATTCGTAATAATTTTACTATTTAGTTATTTATTTGACCACAAATAAATAACTGCAAATAAATAAGTTTACTTTCTTTGATAAAATTTTAATTATTATTATTTTATATTGTACAAAAATCTATATCGCATATAGAGAATGCAAGAAAATCATAGAGTTTAATAATTTCATCTTCATATATTTCAATAATTCTTTTACAAAGTATTGTATTTATACAATCTTCTTACGACCTTAGTAATTCTAGCGGTGTTCTGTATTTGTCGTGTAAAATATTACCTAAGAGCTTTAAGAAAACTTTGCGGAGCTTCACAACTTGGCAAATTAAAATAGTTAATATTTATCTTGCATTTTGCTATAAGTATGTTTTTGTTGTTATGTATATATATATACATAGCTTCACGCTGTATCCCGCATATAGAAGGATAAGCAGAGACAACCCAGTGAGTGTTAAGACACTCCGTTCCTCACTTTCCACCTAATTGAGGCATTGCGCGCTAAGTATGTATGTATGTATAGTTAACGTAATTTAAATAATATGGCAAATAGAAGATGGATTATTGTAATTGCATTTAGAGCAAATACGCTATTCGTGTTTAGAAATCTTAAAGAATATTTTTTATTTGCCTTTATTGTATAATTTGTGTTATATACAATGAGGCCTATCGTGGCGCAGAGGCACAAACGTGCGACTATAAACGCGACAGGTTGTGGGTTCGATTTCCAGTCCAGGGAATGAAAATATTAAAATAGTATTTAATTTTAGTTTATTTTCATGCTGGTAACAAGGCAAAGAGCGGCGTTGAATTCCGCCCCTCAGCACTGGATTCCTCAATTCGGTGAAAAGTGGGGAACGGAAATGTTAAACGAGAACGGAGTGTGTTAACACTAGGTTATACAGCGTGAAGCTAAAAAAATATAATTTAATTCTTTTTATTTTTCCAATAATATTAAACACCCGTGAATTTTATTTTTATAATGTTTGTAGGAGTTTTTAAATTAATTTATATTCTACAGTTATAAATGGAAAGAATGTAGAATAAATATAAACGCTCTACTTATGCATTTATAATAGCCCCGTCCAGTTATGAAATCTTAATATTCATGATCAAGGCAGTTTTTAATTAGCTAAATTACACAAACTTGTTTGTATAAAAGAGTTAGCGAGCCGCCTTCGCTTCACCCAGATTGTGTTTGCGTATTTTTTTTTCTGTTGTGTTTGCATTTTCTGCTTGTTGTCTAAAAATATTACTATTAAAAAAATAAATGAATATATATGTATATTATGTACTTGTATAGAAAATAAGACTTAACTTAACTTATAAAACACGCTTATGTTTTAATAATGTGTCAACTCTATTGGTTGTGGGTTCGATTTCCACTCGAGTAATATGAATATAGTTATTCATATTACTTTAATTTTCTCCAGTCTGGCAAAACGCTGCTTTTAATTAATATAATAATAATATCTTTATTAGACCAAAAGTAATGTAATACAGTAACCAGACACATAGTATGATCTCCTTACTTTTATTGTTGTGACACTAGTGTAATTCTACCATTCCACACGCAATGTCTGAATTTCGGGCGGAAAGTTGAGTGTCTTTACATTGGGTTTTCTTTGACAATCCTGATATGCGCGAAAAAATGTGAAACTGTCAACAAAAATATTATTATTATCGGATCCGGACACATGTGCAAATTTTCAAATACAAATTTCAAGCGAATTAGACCATACTAAAACTTTATTACTAAATATTTGAAGTAAGGATATACTATACTAATTATACATTACGCTAGAATATACTAACTAACGTGAAAGGTGATCTCATACAAGTAACGTTTTAAGCTCAAGCTTGCGTTAAATAGAATGAGCTGCTTTCTAAACTCAGGCCAGGATTAAAATGTAAGATGCCACAAAGCTGAAACCGTAAAAGCCATACAATCTCTTCCTTCCTGAAAAAAAGCTTCTTTATATTTCATATCATTTTCTTGATTTTTTTTTGTTTATTGTAAAAATTCTGTCTTTTTTGCGGCGTTGAGTTCCTCCACTCAGCACGCAATGCCTCAATTCGTCGGAAAGCGGGGAACGGAGTGTCTTGACACTAGGTTCCCTCTGCCTACCCTGCTATATGCGGGATACAGCGTGAAGCTATGTATGTATGTATGTATGTATCCGTCTTTTTTTCCGGTTTTCTGATTATTGTCACTATTATATTGTCATATTACATTTCGGTGTTAATGAATTTATATATAAGATGCCTTAAGCCATTGTATACTTTATCTAACTTTGTTTTTTTTTTTATTAATTTAATATTTTTCTAATGTATTATGAAAAATATTGTTCCTTTTTTTGCTATTTATATTACAAATATAACTATTATCACCATTGTAGCGCAGTCACACAGGGTCTGTCTTAACACGCAATTGGTTGTGGGTCTGATTCGCCGCTACTTAACAGGCAATGTCTCGAATTCTGGCGGATAGCGGCTGACGGAGTGTCTTGACATTAAGTGCTTTCGGACTACCGTGCTATGCGTGATAAAGCGTGAAAGTGTAACAATAACTGAACGGGATTCAAACCTCATGGGATTCAATCATCAGCTACGTCACAACTGAGCCATGATGGCATCATTTTATATATTTTACAAGATAATAGGAAAGTGCGGAACACGCAAACTAAGCGAAAGCCAATTGCATACTGATTTAATTCAGTCGATTTAGCGGCACAAACTACCCCCGAGTAACATTGTATATACTTAACACATACGTATACAGTTTTGTAGCCATCTCAATGTTAACTTGATAATTAATATTGACAGACATATATGAAAACGTAACTTTACCTATACAAGTACGTAGTACATTTACGAACAGACGATAATAGTGCTAATTATTATAATTATTTCTTTATATACGTTCTTTATACGTAGAGTTTCCATTAACAATAGTATGAAGTACGCGTCCTTTATGTTAGTTCATATATTTTTTTTAATCCTTAGGTTCTATGTTTTATATTATTTACTTATTTCCGTTCCCCAATTTCCGCCAAATTGAGGCGTGTTGATTGGCGGAACTCAACGCCGCGCTTTGCCTTGTTACCAAACCCAAGAAATGAAAATACTAAATTTTAAATCGTCCACTGGTTCCCTCTGCCTACCCCGCTATATGTGGGATACAGCGTGAAGTTAAAAAAATATATATATTTACTTATTTTATTTGTTATATGTTTGTTATCTGTGCCTAAACAAATTTTTGTTGATAATTTATAGAAAATAATTTTGCACTGAAGATGTCGCTTATAAAGTTATTTTATAAAATTCTAAATAAATCATTACAAAAGTGACACGGTAGGAGGAACTACCTTTATCTTTGGATACAGCAGTTGAAAAATATAAGCGATGTGTAAAAAATGATTATATACTCTTGTACACACATACGGTAAACAAAATACAACATTCTTCAAAATTAAAAAAAATGTTTGCGAAACTTTTTGCCAAGTAGTATGAAATAGAACCTAAGTTCGTTTCGGTCAGATATCTTGTTTACTATGTATCAATATTAGGATAGTCTATAGCACCTACGTATGTGTTTTGATTGTCCTTTTATGAAAAAACGTATCTACAATATTCGAAATTTACAAGTTAAATTTCACGAATATAAATATAACAATAATATATAACAATATATAATAATATATAACAATAATATATAACAATATACAAACACAACACACTCCCCAAACTCCAGTGCAACAATCATCAGGTCAACTCTCATCTTGACGACAGGAATATAGCTCACAACCGATACATTGTTAATCTTTTTAATAACATAATTTTACTTATTAACTAAATATAAACTAAAATACTTATAAACTTATTAATTCAATATAACGGGGTAAAGGATAATAATAATTACTAATAGGTACCTTTTTTCCTGAGGGTTTCAGGACGGGGTATTTATTAAGACCGACTACGTCGTGAAAAAGTCGAGTAACCATTATAGAATATATAACAATATATAATAATATATAACAAGCCCGCAGGGCAGCTTGTGGCGAGCTGTTGGGGAGTGGCGACCCCACGGACCTGAGACCTCCAGAGGGGAATTGTAATTTATCCCCCGCCTCTGGCTTGCCTTCATTGGCCGGCAGAGTGGAGCGCAAGAGCTATATGCTCGGAAGGGTGGAAGTGCTCAATCTGCGTAATAGCGGGGAAACCCGCTCACGAGCTCACTCGCGATGGTGAAACCGGTGCACACCTCTCAACACCCTTAGCCGACCACACCGATGTTGCGCCCAAGGCACTACGCCGCTTTGTGGGGGCCCATCTAGTGGGAGGCGAGTCACCGTCCGCTAACCTTTCAATTTGAGACTGTTGAAAAGGCGGACGTCCGATAGTATCAATCAATAACCCAGTACTTAGTCCATCCAAACTCCATTCCATAGCCCTGTTTTAGTTTTCCATATGTTCCATAGCTCCTACGCATTAACCGGTGACCATCTCTGAGCAATTACCTATGGTTACTCAGAGATGGATCCCGGTCAATGCGTCAGATTAAAAAATATTGTTGTCTCAAAGGGGCCTCTACGTGTTGGACCTGTGTCCCCACGCAAGCCTTCCAAAGGACCGGGTTCATTTGAACCCGAGAACTTATAACGACATATATAACAATAGTTAATGATGTTTTTATGCCTCCATTCGGCGGAAAGTAGGGAACGGAATTGTTGTAAGAGAACGGAGTGTCTTAACACTAGGTTCTCAAGTTATATGCGGGAAACAGCGTGAAGAATGTTTTTTAGCTTTATATAAAGAGAATCTTGCGTCAAGACGTGTTGTTGTTCAAATTCCGTCATATCTCGAAACGACCATAATTATGTGCGAAATTCAATTATAATTTAAGCGACTTTTTTGTAGCTTCACGCTTTGTCCTGCATAGACAAACCAACAACAGTGCTGAGACACTCGGTTCTTCATTTTCCTCCCTAAAATTGGGACATTGCTTATTGAGTAATGAAACTCAGTGCCGCTCCTTCTTACCAGAGGAAAAAAAATATTTAATTATAATCATCTGAGCGGAGATCATACCCACAAACATTCATGTTAAGAATAAGACACTACAAACTGTACCATATTAGCGCAAAAATATTCAATCATTATTGCTATTAACATTAAACTTCTAATTTATTTCAAAAAAGATCCACATTAAACATTAAAATTTTGAAATTTATTTGTAGTAAGAATTAGCCACATACTGCGAATAAACACAAAATTTAGCATTCCATGAATTTTGTTCAATGATTTTACCTTACTTTAATAAATTTTTAATTAAAGAGTAAACGGGAAGGGAACGGAAATGTTAAAAGAGAACGGAATGTCTTAACACTAGGTTCTCTGGTTCCCTCTGCTTGCCCCTGCTATATGCGGGTTACAGCGTGAAGCTGAAAAAAAAGTAAAAAATGTTAGTCAATTTTATTTTAATTAAACACGTTACATTATATGAATAGATAGTAGTATTTACCATTTTAAAATTAAGACGTTCTAATATACTATTTTGGTTATGTCCTTGCACGTTCTTCGGCACTTGAACTAGCGTGTTCCACATTTTCAAGTACTTTTGTACTTAAAATTCATCTTTTAGTCGCAAAATGTAGGAAAAATGTTATTATAGATGAGTTTAAGTAAGATTTTAATATATTATTTTTTTTTTTTTAACTTCACGCTGTATGCCCCGCAATAGCAGGGTAGACTGAGGGAACCAGAGGACCTAGCGTTAAGGCACTCCGTTCCCTTTGATGTTCTGAGTGGCGAATTTAACGCCGCGCTTTGCCTTGTTACCAGAGCGAGGAAATGAAAATATTAAATATTATTTTAATATTTTCATTCCCTGGAGTGGAAATCGAACCTACAACCTGTCGCGTTTACAGTCGCACGCTTGTGCCTCTGCGCCACGACAGGTCTCTAGGTAATATGTTATGTAGATGTTTAATATATTTGTTTTTATTTATGTATGTATGTATGTTATCTTCTTAGCCGCT
Source organism: Philaethria dido (assembly GCA_033558755.1). Lineage (NCBI taxonomy): Eukaryota > Metazoa > Arthropoda > Insecta > Lepidoptera > Nymphalidae > Philaethria > Philaethria dido. Next base: position 526,680 of record JAKGSA010000288.1, read on the forward strand.
ATTTGGTACTCATCCACTTCCTTTGACCCAGGAAGAGGTTTATTTTAGAGATAAGTCCACTTTTGTGAACCATTTTTCTGGTTTCATGTATTTTTTATTTACTATAAAACTGTTATTTACTACGCGGCGTTTAGTTTCGCCACTAAAGCTCAATATCTCAATGTTGGGTGGAATGTATAGAAGAGAAGTCTTGAGTGTTCTTTCTCGCGAAGCACTTTAAAGATTTTTTTTTTAACTTCACTCTTCGGGTAGAGGGAACCTGAGAACCTAGTGTTAAGACACTCCGTTCTCTTACAACAATTCCGTTCCCCACTTTCCGCCGAAATGAGACATTATTAAAGAAAATAAAACAAAATAATTCCGATCCAATTCGTAATGACATTCTTTAATTATAATCATTAAATTGTAGTTCTTTAACTCGATTCCTTATCTAGGTCAGATATTTTTATAAGACTATATAAAATATTTAATTTTTATTTTACATATAAATATAAATTAATTTATAATAACCATGAAGGTTATGCAACTTTTTGTTTTTATAATTATAATTAAAGTTCTCGTAACAAAAGAATACCAGTAATTTAATTTCAGAGTTGTTTGTGTATAACATATGGTTTTTTTGCTATAAATAGTTAGTATCTCGAGTAAATGTCATGACATTTCATTATAAGGATTCATAAGAAATGGCGGTACTTACACCTGTAGCCGTAAAACTCACTTTTATTGTTTTGTATAATATTTTAATTTAATATTATGTTTTTTTTTTTTTGTAAATGTGACGCGAGTATTGCACAGGGCGCCACGTGGCGGAACTAAACGCCGATATTCTTGAGTTTGGCGCTCCGTTCTCTCAAAATACAATAGAAGCGAAATATACATAAATTATATTAATAATAGAACTACCGTGGCGCAGAAGCACTAGTGTGCGACTGTAAACGCGACAAGTTGTGGGTTCGATTCCCACTCCAGGAAATGTAAAAGTTTAGTATTTTCATTTCCTGTGCTTGGTAACAAGGCAAAGCGCGTTGTTAAGTTCCGCTAAGCACGCAATGACTCAATTCGGCGGAAAGGGGAAAACGGGGTGTCTTACTTAACACTAGGTTCTCAGGTTCCCTCTACCTACCCTGCTATATGCGGGATACAGCGTAAAGCTAAAAAAAATACAATATGATGTACAAATAAATGTATAGATTTATCAAAGCCGAAAGAAACATTGGGATTTTTTACCCAACTCTATAGAGTTAGTTCTTAGAAATATACTTGCAATACACAACTCAATGACAGTTTATCATTCGCCTATCATTACCGTTACCAAGAGAGGGTGCGCTAAGAATAATTCCTTTAGAGTAAACAATACAGGTACATATGTACGTAACAATATTATTATAGTATGCATTTGTATGAACAACCTTGTGCCAAGTAATGCGTGTATGAGGGTAAAATTAAATGATAAACACTTTGAATCAACTTTACGTTGCAATGTGACAATTACACAACAAGTGTTTAAACAACGTCTTTTGTAAAGCAATTTGAGACAGAAACACTTGCGGCCGATTCAAGTTTATTTTAATTAATATATTTATTCTTAAAATATTTTTATTACGTTTAATTTTTTTTTTCATATATTATTTTAAATATTAATATTTTAATTTAATTCTAATTATGTGCATTAAAAGTATGATTAGTAGCTATATATTTGATATGACATAAATAATGAAAGGATTTGGGTAAAATATTGACTATTTAATATATATTTTTTAATTTTTTTTTTAACTTCACGCTGTAACCTAGATATAGCAGGTTAGGCAGAGGGAACCAGAGAACCTAGTGTTAAAGCACTCCATTCTCTTTCAACAATTCCGTTCCCCACTTAACTATTTAGTAACAATTTATATGAGAATTTGTTTTCTGAACATACTCGTATAGAAGAATTAGTTTTTCGATGATGGAAGCTAAGACCACATTATGTTTAATCATACTCTGTGTATAATTTTATATTTAAAATATAAATATATGAAATTTAAACCCATAATCTGGACACTCTTATAAGACAAAGCGCGGCGTTGGGTTCCGCCACATTACACGCAATGTCTCGAATGCGGCCGCAAAGCGACGAAGGGAGTGTCATAACCACTAAATTTACCCTGAACTACCCTTCTATGAGGGATATATCGTGAAGATTTAACCCCTGCAACCGCGTAATACTGATGTTAAAAGAATAGCTAACCAATTAATGAGCTCTTTGATTTTCGCGATTATTACACATGTTAACGAAACTATTTTAACCGGATTAATCGCGTATATTTTAGGATTCGGAAATACATTCTAGACCCTGTCTAGTCTAACTGTGACCACAGTCTACTGTAGTGTTCGAAACGCCGGGTTTCCAAAAATGTATTTCCGAATACTAAAATATTTGCGATTATTCCGGTTAAAATAGTTTCATTTAATAAGCTAACCAATTTTTAATTTTAATAATAAATATAAATATATGTTATCTAACATAAGTGTATCGTGCAAGCCTTCCTCAACCCATATATTAACGACACTCATTTTCTATGTTATATAACGTTATTACGTTACGAAATGGTTCCTATAATAGTAAATAATAGACGGAACAATCAGACGCTTGCAATTGTCACGCAAAACAAAATGCTTCGTAATATTGTGACTTGGCTTGATATATGAGTCTGTCTGTCGTCGTTTATATATTATCATCTCTATTGGTTTCGTGATTTGCGGTACTTGAAGATAGGGTAGTGACAAATCACTCTGTTTTGTTGTAGTTATATTTTATTAGTAATTTTTGGTTAAACATGTAAACATGTCCATTGAAATATATATATATATATATATATATATATATATATATATATATATATAATATTTCTACGTCTTTCTTGTATTACTACCGGGCAGACAGGAAGAGAGAATGTAGTCCTCTATCTGCCCATGTTTAGAGGCTTAGTTTTTTTACGATTACGTCATATAACACACCTTGCTTTGCTTAACTTCCGGTGTGGTTTAAACTAAATTGTTTTAAATAGAAGCCTTTTTCGAATGAGAATCTCAATCTTAATCTCACAACTATCGTGTGATACTTTAAGAGTAACCCAATAACGATAAGATGGCGTAAAAAAATTCTATATATTGCGGGAGAGAAATAATTTAAATATAATCATTACTTAATGGAAATCGAACCCACAACCAATTGCGTTTACAATCGCCGTCCCACTGCGCCACGATGGCCTCTACAAATATATTTTTGAGGTAAAATTGCAAAAAAATTTAAAACAATTACTCGATGCTTTACAACCAACCGGTCGTACCAGTTCGTGTAAGCTTTCAGGCAATTTTATTTTGATTCCATGCGGAAGCGGAACTTAGTTCGCTTTTTTATGGCAAATAAAATTATTTGGCTCGAGGTTAGTGACCTAATTGAGCTGAGTTTAAATTAAATTAGCATTTGCCTGTGACTTTGCCTCTGTGTAACTGACTTTTGCAAACAAACAATATGACGTAAATATTCATGTTATTATTGTTATGGAGTGATTTTCAGTTGTTTGATTAATGACGTAATAAACTTATATTTGCTCAGCATTTTCAATATCTTTACTAAAACCGCATGAAAGAAGTGAAAAAGAGAGATTAAGATTAATTTCATACTATTATTTGGGTAGCTTGTCTTTTTGGGGTGTAATATGTAATCGGCCATTTTGTTGTGACGGCCATTTTGCAATAACAACAATATTGATTATTATATTACATCATAAACACACTCATCAGGACTATGGATGTGTTCCATATAGCATTTTAATCCAATATTGGTAACTAGGTAAAATTTAGCTTTCAACCCTTGCTAACTGGCATGGCAAATTGAATAGCTTGTAATAAGGATTAATTCCGTCCCCTCTGACTACCCCGCTAGGGAGAAAGCGTGAAGCTAGGTAGGTATACGAATTAAAAAAGTCAGGACAGAACACTAGTACTTAATAGTAGTAATCATACTAAACTGTTTCAATAATAGTTATTAGGTACAGAAATAAATAATACAGGAAACATTATAATGAAGATGACATCGTGGCGTAGTGTGTGACTGTGCATAGAATGGTCATGGGGTCGATTCCCAATTATTTCGATACTTGCTTAGTGACACATAACGTATACAGTCAAAGTTACCACCAATAACACGCTGATATTTGAAATATATATATTCTTTTGTTTTTCTTAGGGAGTGTAGGGGAGTACCTGGAAAAGTTTCCTAACATTCTTACAGGATTTTATGTTATAGAGAAATAATTTAAAATTAACTCAATTATAAATGTTTTCATTTAATAATGTAAAAAATAGATTCTACTTCCACTTGCCTTATGCCATCATTCATTAATTATAGACTACATAACTTACGACTTAATGTCTCTTAGTCATTAAATAATCATTTTTACTGGAAAAATAAGCGATATGCAAGAAAAATACATTTTTATTATTCTCTTCACGTTATACTGTACTTAAAATGATAATAATTTAATTAGCATTTTTACGTGTTTCTTGTTTATTGTGACGTAAACAAACAGCCAAGAAATGAACAAAAGTGATGCGTCACCATAATATTTTTCTAGTTGCCATAATATTATGGTAGTTTAAGTTGATTTATTTAAAACTAAATTAAAAGTTCTTTTTAAAAATCTTTTATATTTTAATTTTTTTGTTTTTGCAATTTTGACGTGGCTATGAGTAGTCTATTATAAACATGTAGATAGTTTAATTTATCATCCATGTCATGTAAAATATTCGATTGACAAGTGACGTTTCCTTTTTTTTGACGTTTGGTTTTGCAAGGAAGGACTCACTTTTGTATCGACCGTTGTACGGTTCAGAACAATAATGTTATTTAAAATAGTGTTTCTCTTTTATTCGACCATCTAACACATACATATCGGCAGTTACTTTTGATACTCTTATATGAATGAACAAATAATATACAAACTTATATTAGTGTCATCTGACACGTTCAAAAAAGGCCCTAAGAACCGAATCGATATCCGTATACGATCAGTTACTGATGTTAGTAATTCTGACGCACTAATTTTCTACTTTCTCCAACAGATGCCGGTTCAAATCCTGTTTTTTTCACTGTTTTTATGTACTATGAATATATAAACCATTTCTGTACAATATCCTTATTGCAAGGTTACTTAGGTTAAAATATACATTTAAATAGATTTTTTATTACAACAAAAACTATAATATTTAATAAAATATTGTCAGTTAAGTACCCTAATGAAGTTATAAATTTGAAATAAGAAGTATTTAATATTTTTATTTTGTTTTTATTGTGTTTATATTATTATTATTTTATTTATGTTTATATTAAAACACAGTAATCGAGTTAAAGTGTTTTAAATCATAGTCAAGAGACTATGTTTATGCTGTGACTTGTAAAGTGAAAGCGTCCTTATCTTCTCTTTTCTGGATATTATAAAATGTAATATATTTAATCCATACCCATTGATGAGTACATACATACATAGCTCCACGCTATATCCCGCATATAGCGGGGTAGGCAGAGGGAACCTAGTGTTAAGACACTCCGTTCCCCACTTTCCGTCGAATTGAGGCATTGCTGAGTGGCGGAACTTAACGCCGCAATTGATGAGTAAAATATGCGTGATAACTTTATACAAAAATTCGTTAATTTAATATATATTTATAATGCATTATTATAAAAAATATTAGTTTTCCATATCGTTAAAATATAAGGTTTTCATAAGTTGTGGCTGCAATTTCGTTTGCTTGGAATATAAGACGCAAAGTGCTATTTTTTCTGCTTTTATTTTCGAGAAATCCTTTGGTAGTACTCCCTTGTACTCTGCGAAGAACCGTAACGTCAAATTTCATCTTTCCATGCCCAGTAAGCTTTGGCTGTTTGTCATTCACTGTCAATGAGCAACGGAGAGAGAGACCTATAAAAAAGCTAAAAGTTTTTTTTTTCATAAATTAACTACTCATAAATCGATTTATTTAAATAATACCTATATTGGATTTATATATTTATTCCATTTCATTTATGCAATGGCCGATAAGAAGCAAAAATTAAAAAAGTACATTAGCATTTTAAAACGTTCTTTTTTTAAAATTAAACCATATTCAACAAACTCAATTAGGCCGAAAATGTAAATCATACTTAAACCGCTATTCGCATCGGCAAGTACCAGGAGAGCACTAACAGCGTGGAGGTTCGCAATATTGCAGCACACTCGCAAAACTTACGCACACATACAGTGTACACGAAACGTTTTATTTAGCCTTCCTTATATGTATGTAGATTGACCGGTAAGGCACGACGCTCTTGTACGGTCATGCGACCCTGGTACCTGTTGAGCCGGCAAGGATTCTTTAAAGGGTTTTTAAAGGAGTTGCTTTTGTTGTTATTTTGTTTTGACGTTTTTTTGAAAGTGGCGTCCTTTTAAAGTTTGTGAAATTTTTTTTATGGTGATTTTTGAATGATAGATATGTTTTTTATTTGTTATGCGTAGTGACGGGTCACTCCGTTCTCTACTTTTCGTCAAATTGCATATATATTATTTGTTAAAATAAAAAAATAAATAAACGCCTGTCGTGGCGCAGAGGCATAAGCGTGCGACTGAAAACGCGACAGGATAGTTGGTTTGATTCCCATTCTAGGAAATGATATAATTATATATAATTTAATATTTTCATTTCCTGGGTCTGGTAACATGAGAAAGCGCGGAGTTGAGTTCCGCCACTCAGCACTTCGGCGGAAAGTGGAGAACGAAGTGTTTTAACACTAGGTTCTCAGGTCCCTCTGCCTACCCTTGCTATATGCGGGATATAGCGTGAAGCTAAAAAAAATTTGTTAAAACGTTTGAAAGTCCTTGAGTGTAATTTAAACTGATAGCTATCGTATAGGTACAATTCAGTCTCTTCTGAATAATTTTCTGTGGCCAAATTTGACTTAAAAAAAGTGAAAATTGCTACATAGATAATAAAATGAATAAACATGCATACATATCGAAATAATATGTATGTATATATAGGTATTATTTTTTTTTGCCTTCACTTTGGCATCTAAAATTGGTCTCTGCCGACTTCGCTAAGTAGTAATTATTTTTTTTTATTCTTTTTGTTAATATATATTTTTAAAATACATAGTATGTATATTAAATAATTAATTTTAAATTATTAATATATATATATATAAATTATGTTTATAAAAACTACGATGAATTCGAACTCACAATGATTCAACAACTTCACTCACTTAACTCATTAACCATTTCACATACACGTATCTAAATTAGATCGGTTTTTTATATATTTATTAATAATATGTATTATTTAGTGAGAAACGGAAATTTTAAAAGAGAACGGAGTGTCTTAACACTAGGTTCTCTGGTTCCCTCTATGTAACCTGTTGTGTGGGGGATACAGTGTGAAGCTAAAAATATACTATATATTTATATACATATGTTTGCTTTACCCTTTGTATTATTTTTTTATTTTAAGTGTTGATTCAAAATAACCAAAGGAAATACTTTCTTTTGTTAAAATCTTTTATAAATAAAACACAATAAAATCATAATAGCTGAACAATTTCGTCAACGATCGACTCGGTAATATTTTTAAAGAAGTGTTTTCCGGTGTTTCAAAGAGACTATATTTCGATTTCTGGCGTTTCCCCGGTTTAATGTCAAGAACGTTGCGCTGACTCGAACAATGTACTATTTTCACTTTCCGCCCACTTCTTGTTGTGTAACTTTTTTTAGCTTCACGCTGTATCCCGCATATAGCAAATTGGGCAAAGGGAACCTGGAAACCTAGTGTTAAAACACTCCGTTCTCTGAAGATTTCCGTTTATCACTTTCGCCGTATTGAGGCGTTGCGTGCTGAGTAACGGAACTCAACGCCGCACTTTACCTTTTTACCAGGGCGAGGAAATGAAAATATGAAATAATAATATAAATAGTGTAGTATTTTCATCTTTCCTCCCACTTTTTGTTATGTAAGTGTTATGTCATATTACATGTTTGTTTTCAGTTGGCGTGTATTTAGTGTTATTGCTGAAAGCTTTTGCCTTTAATTTTTTTTATATTTTATATTGAAATGTAGTAGTGAGACAGCAGTCTGACTGTCAACGACATTGATTATGGGTTCGATTCCCATTTGAGATACTGATCATATTTAAATTATTTTCATATCTTTATTCTAGTATTAGATAAAGTATCGAATTCGGACGGAGAGTGCAGAACGGAATATCTTGACATTATTTTCTCGGTGAATACCGTCTAGCTTTGTGGGGAAAGTATGACATTATAAAACTATACATAATGAAAATGTAAATAATTTAAATATATACCCCTGAGGGAGGTTCGAAGCCACGATCATCGCTCGAAGAATTAGACAGTTTCCATTTGTGCCATAATGGTGTAACATGGCTTGCAATGTTTCTATTGAAAATTGAAACATTCATGAACGTGTTAATAAAGCTGTTTTCATATTAAAAAAACACCTTTTTTATGTTATGGTACATAATGAAAAAAAATCTTACTGGATTTTTTTGTATGGACGTTAAAATGTATGAATAGGCTTAAATATATATATTTTTTATATATACTTGATTTAAATATGTATTAAAATAATCTTATTTACTTGTTTTTGTTCTTATTGTTTACATTTTTTTGCGTCCGACGTAATTCTTCCTCATAAATTAATCAGCAAGCCAATTATTAAGCCGTTAAGAGGTTATTGGCTTTTTTTTTGCAATAATTAAATGTGTACTTATATATTGTTTAAGCCTATACTTAAAAAATAAATACATGAATAAAACTTAAAAATATATAGTATTTATTACTATAATTTTCAGAAAATTATATACTTTGCAAATATATAACAAAGATTTAACTTCTGCAATTGTAATAATTATATTTTAATTTTCGATAATGTTACTTTTTATTTTTTAGCCTTTATTTCCAAATACTGATTTTGGTTAGTATTTTTTTTATATTTAATCTGTGAAGGACTTAGTTCATGTGTTTATTTTATTGGTTTCCTTCAGAAACCTTTTAAATTTAACGTAAACCACAATTAAACTTAACTGCGGTAAGTTCCAACACCTGTGGTCAATGTATAATGTGCAATGTTTTTTAAATATTTAACATGAGAGAAGAAACTGCTTAGCAATCCATGGATTCACTGTGCGGGTGCCGGACCCATTAAGAGAGGAGTTTGGAGAGTGGAACTTACGACCCAAGTGTAGGTTTAAGGGGCCCCTTTAAAATGTGCATTAACGTTCACCTCCAGTGTCCGCGCTCCTCTCTCTACCTAACCGTATTTTAAAGACTAATAAAATAGTTGATTTTTTATATAATCTTGTTAGTTGCTAGAGGGATAGAGATACTAGTCTTTCTGGTTCTACTAAATAAAAGCTGTCAAAACAAGCCGTTACCGTTTATAAAATATTTACCTCACTTTTAATACCTGGAAATATGATAATTTAAATCCTATTTGTTTAGTCATTTCGTGATATCTATTGTTTTTGTATATTGAACTTTGTACATTTTATGGGTGTGTATTTCAATCGGGAAATGTTGTTTTCAAAATTTGTATGTTTCTCTATCTAAAAAGGAACGTTTTTTGTTGCCAACCATGTAATAACTAATATTATTACGAAGATGTTTGTTCTTCTTTCACGTAAAAAATACTGAACGGAACTAAATTAAACTTTATAGTATTATATAGTTTATATATGAGAATAATACATACGCTGTGATGTATAAGGTTTTGTGTCATTTGGCCATGATATAACGATAAGTATGTAGTACACAACAAAAGTACGGGATGAGTGGCGCGGGTTTGTCAAGAGGTGGACGCGCGAGTTTGAGGAGCAGCGCAAAGCTCACCTCGACGCAAAACGCAACGCGCTTAAGGCCCGACAACCTGCTGCCATTCATTATAATTATGTCAATGGGGAATTGACGTGCGCTCTGTGTGCACGTCAATTCACCAAGAAGATTGGCTACATCAGCCATCTTCGAGCGCATCAGCGCCTATAACCGATAGGGAGCCGAAGCGGTCGCCATGGCCGACATCGGTCCGACTAATCATCATCACACAACAAAAGTCAAAAACTAAGTCTTACCTTTTTATCTCCTCTCATTATGTTAGCAATTAATATTTAAAGAAATATCTGGCTGCAAAATTTGTGTGCACTTTGTTTAAATGTTCTTATCATATTGTAAACATTTTTACTAGATTAAAACATAAGATCCTAACTTCGCGCAAACGGTGTTTATCTAAAATCTTATCTCTTTAGTGACGCATCACAAGTAATTTGAGTCATTACGGCAGTATCGTTTCCGGCTCAGAACACTGCACGCGACACTTACCTTGCTGTTGTAGACATTATTTCTACTATGTAATTCTGTCTTATAAAATTTCCACTCTATTATTTTTTATATTTATTATACGCCGCTTTTTTTACAATTAACGTTTGTGTAAAATGATAAAAGTCAGATGTTATGTTAATGCACTTTTCACTTCATCTTTATCTATGTTCATATGTAAGGCTTTTTTTTTATCTCTATTTTGACCCACCTCTTTCGTTTGATGGTTTAGTTTGCTTGAATATTTGCTCATCTGTTTTGTTTGAGGATAATATTATATTTTCATAGCATGAACCTGATATCTCTGCTCGGATGAACAGGATAACAATCAAAATATTTTACTATAAAACCTAAAAAAATATTTTACTAAAAAATTCCGTTTAATAGATATTTCGATAAATCTCCTCCCCTATACTCCCCAAGGAACCTACATGCTTAATTTCAGCTTTCTAAAATCAGTAGTTTAGCCTGTATGTTGTCTGTTAGTCACTCAGTAACGCAAACTTAGGGTAACTTAGGGTATATATATAGATTCTATTGTTTTCAAAGCACCATATTAAAAGAATTGAATTAGATTATATTTTAAAAACATTGTTCGAACGTTGGAATTGATAGATCATGTAAGTTGTTCTTGACTCACGTATTTAGATCACGTATTTCGAATGCTATCATTCTTAGTTTTACAACTCTTGTAGCACAATACAACTTATTTATTCAGATTATGTCTTCGTAGTGGGTTTCCTTATATCACCCACTCCCTCTATCATATACCACTCTGACAGATTACTAACTGTCTACAAACGTGACGGTTTATAGATTCAAATCCTTTTTAGAGAATTAAGCATATTCAAATATTTTTGAGATATTCGCGATTTTTACACATATTAAATGAAACTATTTTAACCGGATTAATCGCGTATATTTTAGTATACAGGTATACTCCCTGTGACTACGGACTACTGTAAAGTGTTCGAAACGGGTTTCCAAAAATGTATTTCCGAATACTAAAATATATACGATTAATCCGATTAAAATAGCTTCATTCTATTTAAATATTATCTTATTTTTCGTTCTGGCAAGATGTGACGCGTGACGTTGAGTTTCGCCATTCAACATGAATATCTCGGATTAGTACTGAAAATAGAGAAAGAAGTGATTCGACTCTAGGTTTTTTTTTGACTACGTTGTTATACGAAAAAACGCGTGAAGATTAAAAAAAACGAATACTAAATATACCTTATATTACTTTACATACATATTTATATAATAGCAAACAGTAAACGTTTTTACACGTAGTAGGTAATAATGTGTTTATATCGTGTCATCTCAACATGCTCAACAATTGATGATATCGCTTTTATATTATGTATGATTTATTAACTTCTTTGTTACACACCAGTTTGCGGCTAAATAGATTAATTACTGTCTGGGAACATTAGCTGAATTAAATTCTTAATGCCTACTAATATTATGTTTTATAGTTTATATATGTGAACGGTTGGGTTGGTGGGTTCGACTCCCACTCCAGGAAATGGAATTTTTCATTACCTGCGTTTGTTAACAAGGCAAAGCGCGGCGTTGAGTTCCGCCACTCAGCACGCAATCCGTCAATTCGGCGGAAAGTGGGGAACGGAGTGTCTTAACACTAGGTTCCCTCTGCCTACCCTGCTATATGCGGGATACAGCGTGAAGTTATGTATGTATGTACGTATTTATTGATAATTTCTATACTTTTAGGTAATGTATGAATTTAGATACTTTCCTCCTCATCCCTTGTTGTTGTATATTATAATGGCGTTTTTGTGATATACGTGGTATGGAACCAATAAAAAAAATATAAATATTCTTGATTGAAAGTAGTGCATAATAATTTTCCTTACATACGTACTTTCTCCTGAAATAATGTAAATTTAATATCGCGTGTCTGTAAATAGATGCTGTAACATGTGACATGTCTTGCTGTTATCATCTCATTACGACTGAGTTACCGCGAGCACGTGATGTTAACATTATAAGATAATCTAGATAATGAACATATGTATATATGTAGGTATATATGTGGCTATTGTTTAGTTAACTCATTGTTTACTGTACTTATGGTCATGGTGATTTTATGTCTTTTAATCTTTAATGAATGACTATGAAAGTTAAATTACTTTACAACTAACCTAAGCAAAAATTCAATAAGTCGTTTTTTTTAAATATAGTCCTAATTTGTAAGTTACAAAAACATAATGAGTACATGTTAATCTAAATTTTTAACATAACTTATTCCGAAAATGTGCGACACCCTTAGTGTGTTTCAAGGGGAAGCTGTTTGTGAGTGAGCCTTTACATTTCTAACTATGGAATATATTGAATATCCATGAGATCCAGTATATTTTCAATACAGTCAATCCCTAATATAAATGAATCAGAGGAGTCTTGATAACTCTAAAGTATAATAAAAGTAAAAAATGTGGCTTTTAATTTTTATTCAAGAAAACATTATTTTCTACTTAAAAATATTGCATTATAGTGATGTTCATTGTAAATTATAATGACTACATTTTATAAAAGCCCTCGAGTTTCTAGCCGGCATTTCTCAGCGGAAAGCGGAAATGCCTTCTAAACTGGTGGTAGTTTCTAGTAACATTGACAACACTTACATTTTCACTTGTTGCCTCAATTACGCGTAAAATGCGTGTTGCTTAGCAACGTATTGATTTTATGTACTTCTAATGTATTATTATGACAGATATTTGTTTTTAACACCTTTTCTCCATAGAAACTTTAACTACGTTTTTCTTAGCTTTACACCAACCAGAGAACCTAGCGTTAACATTTCTGTTCCCTACTTTTCGCCGAATTGAGATATTTCGTGCTGAGTAGCGGAACTCAAAGCCACTCTTTGCTTTATTATCAGAGCGAATATATTATTAGATATTTTTATTTCTTGGAGTGGGAATTGAACCCATAACCTATCGCGTTTACAGTCGCACGCTTGTGACTCTGCGCCACGACAGGCCTATTTTCTCAAACTGCGTCTTATAGTTCGTTTATATTTCAAAAGTACTTATGGAGGTAACTTATTTTTATTATGATTTATAATGTGCAATATGTTAGTTGTTTTTTATTACAAAAACAACTAATATATTTGCAGGAATGACTGTAATATATGTATGTATGTACATTTGAAGTGTAAATTATATGCGATAAGTGATATTTATTGAATTAATATATGCGATCATATAGAATGAGGAAAACCAACGTACTGAGCGTCCTGCATATATAAATACAGCATGACACGATATGTGTACCTATGTGTACCTATATGAGGAGTAATTAGCAGTGTTTATCTGATAAAATCTATTTACGAAGACACGTGACTAAGATTTTTTGTAAGATATATCTTTGTAATGGATTTTTGAATTTTTTTACATACATACATACATAGCTTCACGCTGTATCCCGCATATAGCGGGCTAAGCAGAGGGAGCCTAGTGTTAAGACACTCCGTTCCCCACTCTCCGCCGAGTTGAGGCATTGCTTGCTGAGTGGCGGAACTGAACGCCGCGCTTTGCCTTGTCACCAATTTAATGAATTGTTTAATTTTTTTATATGTTTAAATAAAGAAAAAGCCTATTTTTTAAACAATGTTTTACGTATTTTACATTGGGCTCACATACTAAACGTAATTGTAGGTTCTATTACCATTCACAAATTTTTTACAAAAGAAAATATTATAAATAAGGAAAATCACAACACTAAAAATAAAAAATGTATATAAGTATTTTAGAAACGCCTGTCGTGGCGCAGAGGCACAAGCGTGCGACTGTAAACGCGATAGGTTGTAGGTTCGATTCCCACTCCAGGAAATGTAAAATTTAGTATTTTCACTTCTTGGGTTTGGTAACAAGGCAAAACGCGGCGTTGAGTTCCGCCACACAACACGCAATGCCTCAATTCGGCGGAAAGTGGGGAACGTTAACACTAGGTTCTCTGGTTCCCTCTGCCTACCCTGCTATATGCGGGTCACAGCGTGAATTAAAAAAAAAAACAAACTATTTTTGAACTGTATAAAAAAATAACCGGACGGATTACAAGAAGCGCGATTTCGAATTCTGTTACGTTTAAATTATTGTACGTTTTTAATATATTTTTTTTATACTTAATTGTATTTTTTTTTTAAATATTAAGACAGACTAAAAATATTTAAAGTTAAATAATATTCTTTCAAAAAAAGGTTGCCTATTTCATTTTATAGCCTTTAAGCGTGTGAAACGCTTTGGAACAGTTTCCTTTATAAATCATTTTATTTTTAGGTCTTCTTTGAGCAACAATGTAAAGAAATGCCTTACATATAGTGTATATCATATATTTTTAACAAAATGGGTGTTATAATAAGGCATAAAATTTCTTTATACTTTTGTCATTTCAATAAACAATATTTGTATAGAATATTTTTTTTAAGTTGATAATACATACATAGCTTCACGCTGTATCCCGCATATAGCAGGATAGGCAGAGGGTACCTAGTGTTAAGATACTCCGTTCTCCACTTTCCGCCGAATTATATACTTGTTAATAAAAAGTAGCTTCATGCTTTTTGCCACTTAGCCTTTAGACAGCTAGACTCTAGTGTCATAACACTACGTTCTCATTAGAGAAAATTTTTGTAGTAACATAATCTTAATATAAAAGTTTTGTTAAAAAAAAACTAAATTCTGGTCCACGTAGTCAATATCTCAATGGGTCAAAAAGAGTCAAGAGTCAAAAGGTCAGAAAGTTATTAAATATTTGTTCATATAGACAAAAATATTTACTCCAAGTATTGTAATACTATGAACCACGTACATAAAAGTATACCAATTATCGTAAGAAAGATCGCTCGAATAACGTTTGACTATAAATGTTCGTGTTATGTGAAGTTCATTTTACATAAGGTTTTGCGATTCGCAATGTCGTTGACCGAACTAACCCATTTCTAGTTCAGCGATCTTCATGAAACTCTGAATAGATGAATAAAGACTAACCTTACTTCCCTCAGTCATACAAAGTATTTACTATGCTTTAATGTCGAATCGTAAAAATTTTATTGAGCTCTATAGGAAATGTGATGTCGAGATATTTATATTCATTTTGTAGTAGTAGGTAATGTCTTTAGTGTATTTAATTCGTTTTTATTGATTTTGCGTGTTTTTTTTGTGAATTACAACAAAAATTAAATTTGGCTTCGGTAAAGTTGAAAAAGAAGCACAGAATGCTCATATAATAATAAAAATAATATATTAAGGTATAAATGACTCTTATAAAATAGAAATTTTAAATTGTCGCCTTTTTATAACACGTGAGTTGTTTTTTTCAGCATCAAGTTTTTTCTAGCATAACAGAGTCAGCAGATAGAATCTACTGTCAAATAAATAAATATATAAACATGACCCTGAGTAGCAATCAAACCCGCAACCAATAGCAAAAAACAAAAAATTACAACCGAACACAGTCACACTGCGCCACCGTAGCTTCTATTTATGATATTTTTAACAAAATTATTTTTTTAAAACAACATTTTTTAATAAAAGCATATTGTCCACAGTGTATGGCAGCGTACGTAGAGTTCGAAGTATGTAACGGTGCATACGAGGTGTCCTGTCCAGATGACCGGTGCTCAGAGGGCGCGGCGCTGTCCTTGGACGAGATATCCTCTCTCGTGTCGCCGTCTGTCATGGAGAAACATCTCAAGTTTAGACTTAATCATGGTATGTGGAACACTTTTTTATTATATTTAATTATTAAAAAGTTGATGATTTCTTTTTTCTATATGAATAAAGGTTACTTGATTATTATTATTTGATGAACACTCAAATACTAAACATTTAGTTTTTATTTATGTATTTTAATTTGAGATACTTATTTAAAATTTTTTAAAAATTGATATTCAACGGCTTTTTAGTTTGTTTCTTGACTTAGCCTCCATTGCCTTCCATTTATCTCTGTTTCAAGTTGTTCTTTCTATCTTTTTGGTAAAATATGGTTAGGCATGTTATTTTTCGAAAAAGCTTGCCTAACTTTTCAAAGTAAACAAGATGTGAGAGCTAAAAAAAATGTCGCCAGAAAAACATTGGGCATAAAATTGACAAATGAAAAAAAACGAGCTGTGACATCTTATAGACCTAAAAAAAAGGTCATCGTCAAACTTCGATAGTGAAATTACTAAATACCTTGACATTTTATACCAGTTTCCCTAAATATACATCGGCTTTCCTTAATTTACCAGCTTGCCTAACTTAAATTTTCACCCCTCGCCACTGATATATATACATAAACATAATAATAAAATACATAACAAGGCATATGAAATACATACGCTGGTATATCCAATAACTTGCAATACATACAATACGTCTATATCTTTGAAATTCTTGTACTTTGCACAATATCTTCCGATTCTACTTCAACTGCGCATTCATAATGAACTTAAATATTCACGAGCTTTCGTCGTTTGAACGTTTCAAGCCTATTTTAATAATTTAAATTTATATATACGTTTATTTTACATATTTTATTTTTTTATTAATGTAATTTATTTTATGACGTCAATAAACTCCTACAAAAATAAGGATAATATAGTGAGTATGTTAATTCAAAGCACAAAAAAGAATTGATCTTAATAATAAATATTTATATGGCAATCTTTACTTTTGTTGACTAATATGATAAGTACATACATACATACATACATACATACATACATAGCTTCACGCTGTATCCCGCATATAGCAGGGTAGGCAGAGGGAACCTAGTGTTAAGACATTCCGTTCCTCACTTTCCGCCGAATTGAGGCACTGCGTGCTGAGTGGCGGAACTCAACGCTGCGCTTTGCCTTGTTACCAAACCCAGGAAATGAAAAATTCCATTTCCTGGAGTGGGAATCGAACCCACAACCTGTGGAGTTTACAGTCGCACGCTTGTGCCTCTGCGCCACTACAGGCGCATATGATAAGTAAAAAAGTAATATGAAAAGTTTTTTTTTAAATGCCACGGCTAAAAATAATACTTAATCAGCTTCACTAGTTTACAAAAAAAATAATAAATTAAAAATTATTTATATAATCATTCATTAAATGAATGATTACAAATTAGTAATAACAAATATTAAAATGATTATAAGTTAAGATTATTTCAATAAAAAAATTCTAAATTTAATAAAGTTTTTCTTTAAAAAAAAATTGAATTAATTAAATAATTTTGTAAAATTATAAAAATAAAGTAATAACCACAGATTATAAATATAAAATGTTAAATATTAATTATGAGACAAAAAGAATTAAATGTATATATCAATTACAGTAGAATTTTAAAGATATTGTGATAATGTACTTCGTATATACAGTTTTTATTAAAATCATAAAGAACAATGCATTTGCCAAATGTTATTCATTATTGTGCTTCGTCAAGTTGATTGACCGCTATTGTTAAACTTTTACATGAATATAAAATTTCATTATATTATGCTCTTAAGTTGAAAAAATCATACTCGGAGGAGTGATTATATTGAAACTATTTTCATTTCTCCGCCCTGTTAAAACAAAGTACGGCTTTGAGTTCCGCCACTTAACACAAAATGTTTCGTATACGGGTATACCGTCCGAATATGAGACATTCGACAGAGCCAAAGGAGTGTTTTGACACTAGGTTCTCACTGATGACCTTCCTATGCGGGATAAAGCGTGAAGCTGTTTTTTTAAATAAATATTTATAAGCTACTTAAAACGTTGAGGATACTTATTAAATAAGTTGCTCAAGCTCTTTTATAAAATTAATAATTTCAGCTTATTTTCCTTCGTCGTTTTTACAAGGTATTATGGCCATTGTATGTTAGTTCTAAAGTACGTTCTCCGCATTTTGTCCATTTTAAAGACAGTGTGTTTGGGGGGCGTAACTCAACGCCACGCTTATATATTTTTTTATATAAGCATAGCAGGGTAAGCAGAGGGAACCGAGAACCTAGTGTTAAGACACTCTGATCTCTTTTACCATTTCCGTTCCCCATGTTCCGCCGAAATTGTGGTACTGGTGGAATATTTTTTAATATATATCAATATTAATTCACAACCAGACACTTTCATATTTGAAATACAAAATAACTAAAACAATTTAAACGTAGTATAATTTCGCCAAGTATAAATAACATCTAAAACACAATCGGTAGCCCGCAGCGTTAACTCGTTGCATGTGAGAGGGCAATTAGTTCAAAGTCACAACACTAAGTCTTTTGTGTGCCAAATTGGTAATGTGATAGGTTGTTAGCGTTTATATAGATATAATTATGTTGAGTAATTTATTTAATGTCGGGTGTTTTGTATGGATTAAATGAATTATTTAGGTTGGTATATTGTATATCTTTTAGTATTTCACGATTTATCTCTCAGAGCAGGGTAGGCTAAGAACCTAGTGTCAAGACACGTCGCTTTTCGCTTGAATTCGAGATATTGTGTGTTGAGTGGTGGAACTCAACGCCTTGACTTGCGGGGCGGAGAAGTAGAAATAATTTAAAAATAATCATTTCTTCGAATGGTAGTCGAACCCTCAATCTATCGTGTTTACAGTCACACGCTATCTCACAGCTTCATGATAGCCAATGGTGAATTCTTTACATAACGTATTATATATTGTAAAAGGTCATCATGGAGCAGTGGAACACTGTTTCACAACGTCTTCCTAACGGCAACTATCACAATTGTCGCGAGTTCGATGATTAAGGGAATGATTATATCAAACATAATTTTTATTTACCGTTCTCTTAAGACAAAGCGCGGTGTTAAGTTCAACGAGTAGTAAGCGTGGATAACGAGTAGTATCGAATGGAGATCCCCTCCATTCGATTGAACAATTGTATTTAAAATAATTCAGACTTTCCCTGCCTCGACAGATATAGTGGATTTTTTATCACAAATTGGGAATTGAAGTGTGATTTTAAGTGTCTAAAATGGACAAAAATTGAGGATGTTTTTATTTTAAAATTTTCTTGTTTCCAGTTCTCGTAAGAATTTTTAGTAAACCTCTTTTAGTGCTTCTGACCGGTCACCACGCAGGCTGCATGCCAAATTTGAGCTATCTATGATCAGTAGTTTTGTCTCTATACTATCTATCAGTTACTCAGTAACGTAAGCGGGTTATATAGAATTATATACCCACAAATAACAATCAAAATTACCCTAAAAAGGTTTTGTAAAAATAATCTATTATAATATTTATATTACAGATGTTTCTAATTTGATAAAATTCGATACTAAGTTCTGCTATCCAGTATAATTATAATGAGACATGTTAACACGGAAGGCTATAAATTAAATGTAAACTTTAAACCTTTTCCCGCTCGAGTGATTATGACCGAATGAAATGTCAATGAAAAAGTCAACGCTATTAAAATTCTTGAAATTAATTCAAGCAGTAAATTATATAATAAAAGTATCGTATATTAAATAATGTAACATATTTTTTTATATATTAAATAATTATACCTTTATAATGTTACCTTATTTTGATATAAAAAGCAGAGTGGGTAAAGAGAACTTAGTGTACAAACACTCCAATTTGAGACATTGCGTTTTAAGTGGCGGAACTCAACGCCGTAATTATTTTACTAGAACGAGAAAATAAAAATAGTTTAAAATAATGTACAGTTACTTTTAAGACTTTTTATTATGTCTTGTTATCGAATGTATGTATAACACCTGTCGTGGCGCAGGGGCGCAAGCGTGTGTCTGTAAACGCGACAGGTTGTGGGTTCGGTTTCCACTGCAGGAAATGGTAAAGTTTAGTATTTTCATTTCCTGGGTTTAGTAACAAGGCAAAGCGCGGCGTTGTTTTCCGCCACTCAGCAAGCAATGCCTCAATTCGGCGGAAAGTGGGGAACGGAGCGTCTTAACACTATACATACATACAGCGTGAAGCTGAATGTATGTATCAAGTGTATTCTATTTTTAACCGACTATTTTAAAAATGGAGGATATTATCCATTTCACTATTTTTTTCTAGTTTTTGCTAGTTACCGGATAACTTTTTACTAGGTGAACTAATTATGATGATTATTTTTTTATATAATAGCTAGTTTCTGATGTGGTGGTCCCATTAAAGATTAGTTAAGATCTGACAAGAAGTTTTTCGATTATCCGTAATAATGTTAAGTTTTTAGTGCATTTATTTAAATAATTATGTTTTTGTTAACATCTTAATTATATTTTTATATGCTTTCCTTAAAAAAAAATAAAACTTCATATATATGGATTTTAAGATATTCTTTAATAAATAAGTATAAAAAAGGGCAAAAAATACTATATCAAAGTAAACGTGCTCATAAGCTTTATCTAAACTGAGATTTCAAGAAAGATTATGTTGAAAGAAAGGATTATCTCTGTAAGTCGTGGGATATTGAAGCATATAATATAACTCCCACAGGCGGGGACGATATTAGATATTTATAGTTTGTTTTACTCAAAGTGACCTTTGAGGGACTCTTTATTTATATATTTTTTATTTGGGACACATGCATAGCTTCGCGCTGTATCCCGTATAAAGCACTGTACACTCCGTTCCCCACTTTCCACTGAATTGAGGCATTGCGTGCTGAGTGGCGGAACTCAATGCCGCGCTTTACTTTGCTACCAAACCCATGAAATGAAAAATTCCATTTTCTGGAGTGGGAATCGAACCTGTCGCGTTTACAGTCGCACGCTTGTGCCTCTGCGCCACAACAGATGGGATACATATGGTATATAGAATACATAGAATTAAAATAAATTCAATTCTACATAATTATAACGTTTCCGCCAAAAAATATACAAAAAGTAGTCGAACGGAGTGTTTTAACACGAGGTTTCTTCTGCCTACACTGCTATGTTCGGGATTTAGCGTGAAGCTTAAATATGAAGCTCATTAATTTCGCACCAGGCGTGAATAAGTTGACAAATCGAAGCTATGTTTAAAATTAAGTATTATTTATTTTTATGTCTTTTTTACTTGAATAAATTGAATTTGTTTTAACATCCTTTTTTTGTTACTTATTTACCCTATAAATAAAGTATAATAATTAAAGTAATTGTAATATATATAATAAGCTAGTCGTTTTATCAACCTATTTTCGTTTTGTACAGAATTATAAAACACTTAACGTAAGAATTATATGATAAATTACTCTTCTTTTATTTTTCTATGTGTCAAGTTCATATATGAGTAATGCGCTTACGAAGCTCGAACATTAATAAAGCTATATTTGTTTTATATTAAAAATAATAACGTAATCAACCTGATTAAATTTTATTACGTATGATATATGTTCCTAATTTTCATTTATTCTTGAAATATTTGGAAGCATACTTAATTACGTTTTATACGACTCTAAAATTAGCATGACCTCGTTAACCCTTTAATGTTCGGCTTAAATAGGCTTATTTTTCAATTCCATTTTTTTAAAATGCATATAAGATGGCAATTTCGGAAATAGCATGTAGTAACTTTTTTTTCAGAACCTTTTTTTAAATAACAACTTGTAAATGGCATTTTCGCAAAATAAATGTATCGAATTATTTAATGGTTTTAGTTGGTCTTGGTACAGGAAAATACATCCTTGTTCAGAGGTAGATAGATACCAAAATATGAGCAAATAATTCTGTTCATATAGTTTAATTTAAAGTACGTAACTAACTTCACGCTTTATCCCTAGCGGGGTAGTCATAGAGAACGGAGCGCCAAACGCTACGGTCTCTTCATGCATGCCCTACGGGGGCCTCATGCTTTTTACGTGACCTTCCTTCCGTCAAAGTTGTAATTTCAAGTATAGTATAAATAGTGCATTATAAAGGGGCCCTTAAACCTATACGTTGAGTCGTAAGTCCCAGGCACTCTTCAAACTCCTCCCTCTGCAACATGATGGACTCGGCACACGCACGGTGAATCCATGGATTGCTAAGGAGTTTCTTCTCACATGTTTACATCGTAAAAATCAATGAGCTTATTATTTTTGTTTATCAACTATTTTGCGAGATTAAGTATTGAACCAAAGTTAAAAAGTAGGGCTATAAATAATAACAACAGAGTACCGTGCCAGTAGGTTCTCTAAGTTAAGGGAAAATGAAAAGGCATTTTTTCTCAACAAAGCTGTACGAGGGAAGTTTGCAAACGCCAAAGACAAGAACTTCATAAAGTAGAACTTTTGTTGATTGAAAATTCTTTGGAAGTCAAAGTATATATTTTGATAGGAAAACTTGGCTCATTTAAATATTAACTGCGATAGGTCTTTAAATCTGCAACATAGAAACAATATAACAATTTAAAAATTGACGTCACTATAATTATTGCTTTATAAATCTAAAAAATAAAATGACAGTGACAGAGAGGACAATAGAACCTAGTGTTAAGACACTCTGTTCTCTTTTTTTTACTTCCGTTCCCCACTTTCCGCTGAATGTAGGTATTGCGAGCTGAGTGGCGGAACTCAACGCCGTGGCTTGCTTTGCTACCAAAGCGAGGAAATGAAAATATTAAATATTATTTAATATTATCATTTTCCAGGGTGGGAATCAAACCCACAACCTGTCACGTTTATAGTCACACGCTTGTGCCTGTGTTCTTGCGCCATGACAGGCCTTAAACTAATATATGATATTCAATATATAAAAATAATATTTTTTAAAATACAAAAAAGCTTAAAAAGTAGCAGCTAAAATTATGACACGTACAAAATTAGTAGGGTACAAAATTTAATAACTCCTAAATATATATGCTATAAATATACATGAAATACGCTAAACCCTACTCATGTGATGCAAGCATTAAGGGGTTGAAGGGTCTCGAGTGGCACGCAATGAAATAGTCGCCCGTGGCATGCAAATTAAAATATTCCCCGAAGTATATTTGTACTTGGGTACGTAGCGTGGCTTATTTTGCTATTGATATACATTCGTTGGATATTAATTAGAGCCTTTTAGAAGATATGTATTGCATATCTATGTAATATATCTTGTGTATTGATATAGAGGCCATAGTGGTGGGGTGGTGCCCGAGTGTAAACATTTTTTTTTATAACTTCACGCTATATCCCGCATATAACAGGGTAGGCAAAGGTAACGGGATTAGGTTTAATTCCTACTAGCGCAAATGCTTATATTTACATTATTTTTAAATCTTCTCTTTGTAAAGCGCGGCGTTTAGTTAGGTATCTTAAGTAGGTTTAGCAGTATCTCGATTTCGAGTGGAAAGTTAAGAACGGAATGTTTTGACACTCGGTTCTCTCTAACTTTGCCGTGCGGAAAAAATTGTACTTCCAATACAATATCCAAAATATCATATAATATAAATCTTTAATTAAATAAATTGGCTCAAAAATTTTCACATATCTTACGTGGTAGGGGAAGACTTAAAAAGGTACTTATCTGATGAGTTCACTTTAAAAGATACTTACCTATCTGTCAACATAAGCAGTTTATTTATAAATTAATAGCAATACAATAATAAATGACTCATACGAAAATAAATAGTTATTTATACCCATTTATTATTTTAACGCAAAAAATGTGATATAAATAACTTAATAACCAAGCAGTGTAGCTGAATAGTGAATGCTGAAATAATTTCACCGTCGTCTATAGAAATTCACGGCGTCGCTATGCCCTGATTGCTGCCTGAGTGTAAAGCAAGCCACAGAATCGTTTAATACCTCGAATTACTACTGGCTGGTATAAGGGAAACTTTTGAACTGAAATTTTGTGTATCCAGCTTGTTTTGGTTATTTAGTGACATAGCTTGGTACAGGAATAGCTGTTGCATTGTTATGTTGATATAATCGTTAAAGTAATCATTTTGTTTCTCGATAAATGTGTAGTAAAAGATAATAAGTATTTTTATGCTGGGAGTGTCAAGACACTTCGTTCCTTACTTTCACTCAGCGTTACGCTTTATTTTGTCAGAACGTGGAATTATTTTTTTTTTTTGGCTTCAAGCTGTATCCTGCTTATAGCAGGGTAGGCAGAGGGAACCTGAGAACCTACTGTTAAAACAC
Organism: Philaethria dido; assembly: GCA_033558755.1. Taxonomy (NCBI): domain Eukaryota; kingdom Metazoa; phylum Arthropoda; class Insecta; order Lepidoptera; family Nymphalidae; genus Philaethria; species Philaethria dido. Next base: position 551,121 of record JAKGSA010000288.1, read on the forward strand.
TTCGTTCCCCACTTTCCACCGAATTTGAGACATTGCGTGATGAGTGGCGGAACTTAACGCCGAGTGGGGATCAAACCCGCAACCTGTCGCATTTACAGTCGCACACTAGTGCCTCTGCGCCACGACAGGCGTTTATATATAATAATTTTCCCGAGTGTCATAACCAGTCGCGTATTGACGTGACACGTTAGGTATTGATAGACTGCGCCACGACAATCCTAAATTTATAGTGTAGGTAAAAAATAAGACTTTATTCTAGATTTTTTCTGCAGTCTTAAGCGAAACAAGGTTAAAGAGAATAAAGGAAAAATGTCATCAGATGACTAATGTTTATACAATTAATATTTAATTGCTTTTAATTCTATCCCTCTTATTATGCAGTCTGTGCATGTGGCGCTAAGAATGATTCACTTTAATTATTATATATTATATACCAATAAAGGTTTATTCATTACTAATTATTTACTATTATACCATACCTTAGTTATATAAGTATGCGTAATAATTCCCATGAGAACATTGGGTTTACTTAGGCTTCTGTTTGTATTGCTATAACAAGAAGTAGGTAGATATAAATACACTAGTTGTGACCCGCAACTACGTTTCTCTGGACTACGAAATGTAGAATGTCGTTTATTTTCGTTTTTGTAGGTTTTTGGGATATTTTCTATTAGTGCTCCTAACATTGCACTTCCCAAGGAACCAATATGCAAATTTTAGCTATATATGCATCATAATAAGCAGTTTACATTAGAAAAAAATGTCTTATAAATTTTGAATTGCAATCGGTGACCGCATAGTATTAGATTAAATGATCATACAAAGAAAAGAAAACAAAAGTGCCATTTTAAATTATTTTAACTAGATTAATTGTGTAAATTTTGATATTTGAAAATATATTTTAGGAAACCGGTGTTTCGAACATTCTACAGTGCTTCGTTGTCACAGATGCCTAAGACAGTAGTAATTTCATTTAAAATATATGCTTAATTATTTCATTTCTAGACATGAAGATATAGAATTAAATAAGTTAAATTATTTCCAAATACTAGAATATGTTTGGATATAGTTACATTTTTATTTTTATAACAAGAAAATAGTAGTTTTATATCTAATAATATACTTTTGCGACTGGAACAAAAAAAAAAAAAAAACTAGTTTGGCTGTAGGACATAAGGTGACATAGAAGCAGTTTAATTTTAGTAAATTTGATGTATGTATTTATAATAAATATGAAGGTTAAGTTATTTTTAAAATATTTGACTTTACGATTTTTATTTTTTATACATTTTAAATGACTTTTTTCGACGAGTTTTAACCCGATTAATTGGTAATCATGAACTATTGTAAAATGTTAGAAAAGTCTGGTTTTCTAAAATTGTTTTTGATAACCAAAAATTTTATTTAAAAATTATTTTACATATCACAAAAATATTTTCATTGTAAATCTAAAGTTTTCGTTCGGTTAACCCAAAATAGTAAGCGTAACGTTTTTTCCCCTTTCCCATCCATCATTTCCCCAAAACGTGGTAATTCCGATAGCGTACTACTACATTGTCCTCCCCTTCTATCTGTATCCTCTAAGTCGGCAACGCATTTACAACACTTCTGGTGTTGTACATGTTCATGGGCGAAGACAACCACTTACCATCAGGTGGTCCTTCTGCTCGTTTGCCATCCGTTATTCATAAATAAAAAAAAACCTATATAAATATTACGTAAAAATATACGAATTAGCATTTTCATGCCATTATATGAATGAAAGAGCCCAGTCTACGCCCAGATCAAACGCTTGACAGGTTTTCTATACTTCGTTAGCCATATATTGTAGGCGACGTTCATGTTACATAATTTATATAAGGCAGGAGTTTTTACTGTGTTAAAAAATAAAATTGGTTTCTTTTTAGAAAATATATCGATTTTTAATAACTCTTGCACTAATTTGTCCTATATGCGTTTATTTTTTTATATATTTTAATAGTCTTTTAATTTTTTTAGGCAGTTTATATATCATATGGGATTAACACGGAAGGATATTAATCTTTCCGTCAATAAATGCGTTGTTATTTTCTCCACTTTCCACCTTTATAGTTATTACGTGACTATTAAGTATTTTACATATACCTGGAACTGAAATTTAAACCTATAGCCATCATTCACAATCAGACATTACACAACTGTGTTACAACTGTGTTAAATTTTAAGTATTATTATACACCTTGTTCCCCACTTTCCGCCAAATTGAGGCATTGCGTGTTGAGTGGCGGAACTCAACGCCGCGCTTTGCCTTGGTACCAAACTCAAGAAATGAAAATACTAAATTTTACATTTCCTGGAGTGGGAATCGAACCCGTTTACAGTCGCACGCTTGTGCCTCTGCGCCACGACAGGCAATGCCTCAATTTGGCGGAAAGTCGGAAACGGAAATGTTGAAAGAGAATGGAGTGTCTTAACACTAGGTTCTCTGGTTCCCTCTGCCTACCGCGCTATGCGGGATACAGCGTGAAGTTAAAAAAAAATATATACCTCTTAGCAATTAATCAATAGATATAAAACTCTTCAGTTACTGAAACACTGGCAGACAATGCAACAGTAAAACTAGGCGCTAAAAGCTGAAATTTGGCATGTACGTTCCTTAAAGAACCAGAGATGATTTTCCGAACTTCCCACGGAAACTAAACAATGGTATTTTACGTTTAACAGTCGAAACTACGCATGATGGAAATAAAATGGAATAGCAAAGGTCAAAATGTCTTAATTTTTATCATATAAATAAAAATAAAGCACAATTAAATTAATCTATTGTTGAAAGAGAACGGAGTGTCTTAACTCTAGTCACTCCCTTAGATTTTCACTCAGGTTCCCTCTGCCTACCCTGCTATAAGGGGATTCAGCGTGAAGCTCAACTTATCTAAGCTAGACTTGACTCTTTACCTGTTGCGATTGTATTATTGTTAATGTAAAATTTGCATACCGTTATATCATATCCTAGGCTGTTAATCATTTTAATGGACATAACTGAAGTTTTATCTACGTTTAATAACAAACCAATTATATTTCAAATTGTACATTTTATATAAACAGAAATGGTTGCTTTAATTTTCTTTCCAATTATAAATACCAGTAAAATTTAAAAGATCTCTTTGAGCGAGCTATAAAAAAGCGGTTTCACTGACACGTTTTGAACTGGTTCTCACTTCTCACAACTTCCGACACTTTGTGGGCTTAATCTTTGTCATCTTGAATAAAAATGGCGTTGCTTTTATAAATGTAAGTTATTATATGGAAAGAAATTGAGGATTTGTATGAATTTAAATATTTTAAGTAAATTTAATATTAAAATATTTCCACCTTTCAGCCTATTTCAGACAGTACATGACTATAAATTACCTTACATTATTGACTTCAATGTTGTACGTGTTAGACTAAGCGATGACAGTGGGTTCGATTCCGTTTCAGAGTTCTTATAATACCTAAATGTCTTATGACGTGCCTGTTAAACATATTGTTTACACTACTGTACTACACCACAGTAAGCAATATCTCAAACAGGCGTACAGTACTGAAAATAGGAATTATTAATAGCTCTCTACTTAATCAATAAAATGTGGAAAATGCATGCAGTGTAAAGAGATACAGTGGAACACAATATCAACAGAATAAGCTCTTAATAAAGAACAGTGGATTTATAAAATTCAATTACTTAGCGTCCCTTGCGACGGATACACGGTCGGGCGTTGCTAACTGAGTTATATCGTTCTGTCCCAACAATGAAACAATGTAATGAAAAAACAACATAGGTGGGTGTTCTTTAAGTAATAGTTTCACTTTTTTTTCTCGTATAATACAGTAGGTAGAGAATCTATCTGTTTGTTAAGACACTCCATTACTATAAACGCTTTAAAAAATATTATATATTTATATCACTATACTTAGAAAGACAGATATGAGCGAGAATGCTATAGTAAGAATGAAGAAGAACGTCCTCAGGTGGTTTGGGCACGTCGAGAGGATGAGTGATGAAAGAATGGTGAGAAAGATATATGAAGCAAAGGTGAGCGGCAAGAGAGGTAGAGGGAGACCTCGGTTGACCTTCGAGAACACAGTAACAATGTTACTATATGGTGGAGGAAGGTCTCGTAAAAAGCTTGGGGACCCCCCGGAGTGCATGCATGAAGAGATTAATGACTGTGGACGAGGCGAAAGAGGTATGCAGGGACCGTAGCGTTTGGCGCTCCGGAACTCTGACTACCCCGCTAGGGATAAAGCGTGAAGTTAGGTACGTATAACACTATTACTTCATTGCCATCGGACAATGTCTAATTGTAAGCGCAATGGTTGCAGATTCGATCTTTACTCGGTGGAATGATTATATTTAAAATATTATCGTTTCGCTGTTCTTGGTGAGACATGACGCGGCATTTAGCTCCGTACTCAACATGCAATGTCTCAATTCAGAAGGAAGGTGAAGAAGTTAGTGTCTTAACACTAGATCCTTTTTGACAAGAAAAACAAGAAAAGATTAACTTATAAACAATTATAACAATAAAATAAACATTAATGTAAATCAAATACTCAAGTATAAGATCTTGTTCAATAAAGACAATTACGTATCGCAAATTGCGTCTTATGAGATCTAAAGCAAAGATATGTCACATACGAGGTTAACTCTATTATATATTCTTGAAAGAATATGTAGTTTAGGAGTTGAGTTGTTTCTTACTTTAAATGAAACTTTTCTTCACTTTACGCTGTATCCCGCATATAACGGGGTAGGCAGAGGGAACCAGAGAACCTAGTGTTAAGACACTCTATTCTCTTTCAACATTTCCGTTCCCCACTTTCCGCCAAATTGAGGCATTGCGTGTTGAGTGGCGGAACTCAACGCCGCGCTTTGTCTTTTTTGCTTGCTTATGCTTTTTTGCGTGCTCGCTTGAAACTTTTTTAATAATTAAATATATATTTTATGAAATTCGATATTTTTGTGGTCATATACTACTGTAATGTGTGACGACGGAGTATTCTAAAATATTCGGAACGTGAATATTTTACCAAAGTGGTAGAAGTAGTAGTCGAGTAAAGTGGTTATAACTCGATTACATCCGCTTTATACGTGTTAAAATAAAATCGTTGAAAATGCGTAAAAATCGCGAAATTTAAGATTTTAGGTGTATGTATAACCTCTTCCTTTTTTAGCATGGTTGTTGCGTTAAATGCGCTAAGTTAATAATAAATTAACTTTAATCATTTATTTTACTTATTTTAAGGACTCATATATCGCCTGTCGTGGCGCATAGGCACAAGCGTGCAAATGTAAATGCGACAGGTTGTGGGTACGATTCCCACTCCAGCAAATAAAATTTTTCATTTCCTGGGTTTGGTAACAAGGCAAAGCGCGGCGTTGAGTTCCGCCAATCAGCACGCAATGCCTTGATTCGGCGGAAAGTGAGGAACGGAGTGTCTTAACACTAGGTTCCCTCTGCCTATCCTCTGCAGGATACAGCGTAAAGCTATGTATTTATGTATGTATATATAGTCTCATAAATATTGCTTGCGATAATTTTCTAATATGTCATCAACGTGGTATTTACCCACATTTTAATTATGAATGTTTCCCCAAATGAGAATTGAATTTTAAACAAACTGGCGCTCTGGCCGTGTTCATTTTAAGCGCACCGCAACATCATATTTATAATTACTTCTGCGATCCAATTCCCAAGCAATTATAATTAAAATACAATATTTCCTCAGTTTAATTAAAGAAAGTATGACACTTAATGAACCTTTATGGATGAAATGTAAAGAATGGAGTAATTTGACACAAAGTTTTTTTATCTAGTTAAATTAATATTCATAGATATATTTATTTGGTCGAAGGTTCGAATAAATCTATACAACTCGAAAATACGCACTTTCTAAGGCAGGTATTTTTAGTTTCAATTCTGTTTTTTAGTAATTTAACTAAGATTAACGTATAATTAAGATTTTAACAAAAAAAAACCAACATCAATTAAAATGCTTAGTGCATTTAACGAAAAAGTAACAATATTACAAATAACTTAAAAACAACTTGTCAGATATTATATGTGTATTTATAATAATGGAACCATATAAGAAACACTAGCTATCATAAAAAAAAAATCTTTTTTTGATGATTCCATCAAAATTGGTTCACCCAATAAAAAGTTACGCGGTAACGTTTTTCATAGTTTAATTTCCTTATAGTTTATTCTATAAGTAAATCCAAAGGTCTGTTAATATTTAAAAAAACTATGCAAGTTGACTTATTAAAATAACCTATTCACGCCTGGTACGGAAATAATGCCTGCATAACTTGGCCATAGCGTCTGCTTTTACAATCCATTAAATTATCGCATAAAGTATGTTCATAACTTAGCAGCATTCTCTTAAAATGAATTATCTTTGAATTCAAAAAGCTGTTATAAATTTTCCAGACAAGTTAAAATTAAACTCAATTCAAAAGTAACTTTATAGTATAAAATGTAGATTTATCATTTCAATTACTTAGCGTCGCGTGAATGTTCGGTGAAGGTTCACGTCGCGAGGCGCCGCTCTTATCTGATCGTACTAGGTGTAGTCTAAGAGCTGTTGTTAACATTAATTTATATTTTTACAAGTTATTATTTGTGTTGGTTCCTTATTTATAATAATATATATTTTAATTGGGAATGGTGATGATTATGAATATTTTTTTTATTCAGCCATAAAAATATTTTATATGTATGTAAATAGTTATAAATCTTAAATGGGTGTTTTGATTTTTGATTTAAAAATATTATTATTATGTCATTACTAAAAAATCATGTATATTATTGTAAAAAAAATTAACAATTACTTTTTTAAACGTTCTTTTCAAAATTTTGATGCATCAACTCAGTTTTCTCGTAATTCGGATTTTGCGGTACAAAGTCCTCGACTGCGCCCTAAACGTATTATGAAATGATGACGTTTTTTCCTTTTAGATAAATAAAGTATGTTTTTCACATACGTGCATGTAAATATAGTATGCACCTAACCCACATCATGTATGTAGTATACCAAGGAAAAGAAAAGATAAGACGACATAGACGTTTTTTTAAAAAATCATTCCTATCTAATACTTGATTACCAAACAATAAAACATCGTTGTTAATAAATTCATGAAATAATATTTTACATACATACATAGCTTCACGCTGTATTCCGCATATGGCAGGGTAGGCAGAGGGAACCTAGTGTTAAGACACTCCGTTCCCCACTACCGAATTGAGGCATTGCGTGCTGAGTGGCGGAACTCAACGCAGCGCTTTGCCTTGTTACGAAACCCAGGAAATGAAAAATGCCATTTCCTGGAATGGGAATCGAACCCACAACCTGTCGCGTTTACAGTCGCACGCTTGTGCCTCGCGCCACTTTTATAATTTTATTGTTGGCTCTCGTACTATGCATTTGCTTTCTTCTTTATACACTGCTTTTATTTGATTATCTATTTTAAAGCTTAAGTTCATTCAACGCAGTAACTTACGTTAGAACTTTCTATTCTGAATGATTTTATTTTTAGTTTACTACAATAATAAATATAGATACGTACTTCTGTTAACTTCAAAATTGGCGTCATCGTGGCGTCATCGACGTATTCGATTGTTTAAAATGTTATCCTTATTAAAAGTCAAAGTCAAAGTCAAATAACACATATAGTAGGGTTGGCAAAGGGAACCTAGTGTTAAGACACTCCATTCCCCATTTTCCGCCGAATTGAGGCATTGCGTGGTAGAACTCAACGCCGGTTTTTGCCTTGTTATCAAACCCAGGAAATGAAAAATTCCATTTCCTGAAGTGGGGATCGAACCCACAGCCTGTCGCGTTTACAGTCGTTTGTGCCTCTGCGCCACGACAGGCGATATTTTAGTTGTATAGTTATGTATAACGTTTGTTCGTACCATATAAGAAATTAATTAGGAAATATCACGTTGTATAGAAATGGGAGTAAGAACACACAAAAGAAATTACTTAATTATTTGTCAGTAGAGCAAAGAATGATGTGTCGTTGAACTCTGTCTACTGTCTACATACTAAATATTATGTGATAGATGAAAAAAGTATAAAAGGGTAATTAGCAATGTGTCCACAATTCTGTTAGCGGTAGGTGTAGGCTTTTTTGGCACTTTAAGTTAATTAATGAGCCATAAACGCCCTCGCATTTCATAGCGTAGGTAGAAAAAGGTTATCCTCTGTCACTCGTTGCTTTTTGTTATCGTACTTTCATATATTATTTAATAATTTCTGAAAGCACAAGCACACAAGCGTGTGACTGTAAACGCGACAGGTTGTGGGTTCGATTCCCACTCCAGGAAATTAAAATATTAAATATTTATAAAAAATAATACATAACATTTTAATTTCCTCGCTCTGGTAACAAGGCAAAGTAAGAGAAATATAAAAGAGAACGGAATGTTTTAACACTAGGTTCTCAGGTTCTCTCTGCCTGCCCTGTTATATGTGGGATACAGCGTGAAGAAAAAGAAAGAAAAGAAAATATTTAAAAAGATATTTTTATAGTCATCATACTCAATAATATCATACACGTGTTAATAATATATAGTTTTAAGGCTTTAAATAATACTTATATATAATAAAAATAAGTAAGTTTATTTTAACCCACATCGCTCGACTCGGCTTCCCTTTACTCGGTTACTCATATGCGGAAGTATAATGCAGTAGCGAATGCAGATGTATCTTTCAATCAACTTTATTAATGTCAACAACCGGAAATCGTTCATATACAGCGTGTTCGCTTTCGTTTATTCAATAATGTTCGTGTAATGCTACTTTGTCTGTCTGCCTTGTTAATCTAGTGTTTAGCTTAAATGGATAAAGATTATGACTTGTAGAAAAAATATGTATATTTAACGCCTGTCGTGGCGCAGAGGCATAAGCGTGCGACTGTAAACGCGACAGGTTGTGGGTTCGATTCCCACTCCAGGAAATGTAAAATTTAGTATTTTCATTTCTTGGGTTTGGCAAAGGCAAAGTGCGGCGTTGAGTACCGCCATTCAACACGCAATGCCTCAATTCGGCGGAAAGTGGGGAACAGAATTGTTGAAAGAGTATGGAGTGTGTTAACACTAGTTCCCTCTGCTTGCCCCGCTACATGCGGGATACAACGTGAAGTTGAAGAAAAAAAAAAGAAAATATATATTCTTGGGTTTATGTGTGTATATGATTATGGTTGTTATAATTATAATGATAACTCTTTGTCTAAAAGGTGTATTAAATTATGAGGTATGTATATCATAATATATTTATTTGATAGAAGTAAAAAAAAAATTGTGACAAAAACGTAATGAGACATAAGAAATTATTAAAAAAATATATTAATTTAGCATTATATTATCTTCCTATACTGTGTTTACCTTTATGCATTATATATTCTCCCATATTAGTGGGGAACTTAGTGATTTATCTCTCTGAAAAACCTTTTGGGTAGCGAAACCTATCGCCGCATTATGTCTAACCAGATCGGGAAATATAGACAATATCGATCCTACAAATGTTACGTACATCCAGACTCTTGCCAACTACCCACGATTACATCTCGTAACATTTTAGTTGATATATAGATATTTCTTATGTTCATATATATTATAATATATCTGTATATATCATTCATGTAGGAGGTTAGGGTAAATAATAATTAATTATATTTCACCGAAAAGAAAGAGTACTCGAAGAGACTGCTTTTCGACTCGAAAGTTCTTACACGTAAATAACACAGTATGAGTGGCGGCAACCATCTTATAGTAAAAGACATACTAATTATAAAAGATTTGTTTTTGTACAATAATCAGTTGACAATCTATAAAACAACTTATAATTTAACAAGTCAGTTGACCAAGTATAAAATCAACTGATATTCCAACAATTCATTTAAATAAAATACTTTTTAAACGACTTTAAAAAGAGGAGGAGTTTTTCAATTCGACTGAACTTTTTGTCTATATGGATGTGTGTTATCGCAGAACTTTATTGGGTGAACTTTTTATTGGGCGAAATTAAGATGATTCTTTTTTATATGACAATTATTATCTAAAGAGTAGTTTTTGAGCTATTCGTAACAATTTTACGTAACAGCATATCTATCTGTCATTATAAGAACATCTTACAACATTATTTTCATTCATAAGTTGCCGTTGAATGTGCTTAGAATTTGCACACGTCTGGATTCATTTTCATAATATGTGCGTGACATGAAACTGATGTACTTATCAAGAAAACTAGGTAGACCGGGATAATGAAAACATAATTTAAACCCTTTTTCAATTTAAATGTTTTGTCTCTTTTAGTTCCTTTTTTAACTAAATTAATTTGAGTTTTAATTAAGAATATTGTTAAATTAACTATTAATATACGTAATTATATTAATATGAGGCCAACGTCGTACAATGGGACAGCGCCTATCATGGGTCATGGGTTCAAACCCCACTCGGGTTACGATTATATTTAGATAATTTATATTTCTCCGCTCTAGTAAGATAAAGCGCGGCGTTAAGTTCCGCCGCTTAATGCAAAATATCTCTTGATAGCCTCAACACTAGATTCTCTCTGATTTCCAGGAAAAATACAGAAAACAAACATTTATATTAATAATGTATGTATGTATGTAAAATGGTGTACTCGTTATAAATACCTGACCTAATTTATATAATATTTTACGATGCTTTTACAGTTATTTTGTAGTGATGAAACAATTGAATGATTTACGTGTTCCACTTACCTACTCCGTTGAATCTAAGAGATGCATGCTATGTTGACTATTGCAAATGAATTCTAATACTACAAATGTACATTTTTTTCCTTTTCCTCACATATTTTATGGTTTTTTTATTTATAAAGTGTTTTTATGATAGTTTGTGTCTTGTTCTTAGTATTTTGAAGGAATTGCAAATATGAAATACTTAGGTATGTAGTTAACGTACAGAGTTTCTTAAAAATTCGTTTCTTGTTAAAATTATATTTATTGTTTTTTAATTATACATTTCTAATCATTCCTCAATTATTATGAATTAATCAAGATAATATGTATATAATTTTTATATATATATATATATATATATATATATATATATATATATATATATCTAGTTGTATATATATATCTGGTTGAATGCACAAACACAAGAAAATTAAATCTTTCTTACTTTAAAAATAAATTACCAAGAATTATCTTCGATTTTTTGTTGCCGAAACAGTGTAGAAGTTAGAATAATCGTAAATTACTATTTAAAAGAAAATTTAATAATAATCATGCAGTATTTTGCTTAAAAGGTATAGGCTATGTTAAAAAATATTTATTTGTTAGTATTACATACATACAAACATGCAGCTTCACGCTGTATCCCGCTTATAGCAGGGTAGGCAGAGGGAACCTAGTTTTAAGACACTCCGTTCCCCACTTTCCGCCGAATTGAGACATTGCGTGTTGAGTGGCGGAATTCAACGCCGCGCTTTTCTTTGTTACCAGACCCAGAAAATGAAAAACTCCGTTTCCTGGAGAGGGAATCGAACCCGCAGCCTATCGCGGTTATAGTCGCACGCTTGTGCCTCTGCGCCACGGCAGGCGTTATTTAATAACCATGATGCCGTATTTTACATAAAAGCTATGTTAAAAAGTATTTGTATAGATTATTAGTATTAGTACCTAAAATATTATACGACTAGTACCACTCAATATTTTAAGAAAAAAAAGTAATTATTTATAAATATCTATGTATAAGTAAAACTGCAAACTATTATTATATTAATTTATATAATACACGCCATAAAAATTTAAATCTTTTTGTTTTCGAGAGTCATTGTACGCCCGTGACAGTATGACCTTAATGCATTTTATAAATGATCACATATAAATATATCTATATATATATATATATATATATATATATATATATATATATATATATATATATATATATATATATATATATATATATATATCTTTACCGTTGAAAGTTTGAGGCCATCGTGATACAGTAGAATAGTGTGTAACTATAAACATAATTGGTCCTGGATTCGATTCCCTTTCGAGGGAATGGTTATATTTAAATTAATTTCATATCTTTGCTTTAGTAAGACGTCCGGTGTTGAGTTTCGCCACTCAACGCGTAATGTTCCGATTACGGGTGGAAAGTGGAGTAACGGAATGCCTTGACGTTAGGACCGACTATCCTGTCATACTGGAAAAAGCCTGAAACTCAAATAAAACTTCCTCTCCCTTACCATATAACTGGAACAACTTGGTATAACTCGAACTGTTTTAAATATAATGATTTCCTTTAAACGTGGTACATTTTTAGAGAGAATTTTATTTCTTCTCGTTTTATTTCTTTGTCATTGTTATAGTTTGTAGCTTTAGATTTTCGCGGTATAAAATCCTATTCTATTAATATTATAAATGTGAATGTTTGTGAGGATGAATGAATGGAAACTCGTTACTCTTTCACGCAAGTACTACTGAACGGATGTCGATGAAACTCTACAGTAATGTAGCTTGTACCTAGAGTAATACAAGGGCTACAATTACTTAATAAAGATTTTGTGTAATGTGGTCATAATAAAAAGATAACTATCCAGTAATTTTTTTTTATTTAAATGATCCACGTAAATAATTTAATTTAGATGAATAAATATATTTAAAATATAAATTTAGTATTGTCCAGAAATCGTACTAAGTAATGTATCCTTTTAAAAATTCAATAACCTTTATTTAGCCATAAATTTCCTCACTGAAATAGGCGAGGACTAAATGGAATTCTCCTGCCTATAAGTACATTAACATGTTTACTATCAGTTTTCTTATCACCTTAAAATATATTATATTGTTCTGTTTGCAAGTGCATTTTATACTTGCAATGCAATAAAAACGTTATACGTCATCTACAAAAAAATATCCGGATTCATTAATTATATTTTATGTTTTTTGTAAATTTTCATGTTCATTAATTATATTTAAAATCAAAATACAAGCTTTTTGAAAAAATAATTCTTTGAAAAGTTATCTTTATTATTTTTATTCACTCTCGTAAATTTAAATTACTTTTTATTTTTACATTCTTTTGACCCAAAGCGCAGTATTGAGTTCCACTACTTTATACGAAGTATCTCGGAAAGTGACGAACGGAGAGCCTCAGCATTAGGTTTTTTCTGAATACTCTGCTAAATTATTAAATTAAGACTTAGAGGGTGTTTTGCATTCAGTGAGACACTTTACTCCGATAAAAACACCAAATTATTGTGAATTTCACTTGTAAAATTATCATTGATAAGAGGCCTCATTGATGCGTTAACAACGCTGTGCTTTATTAACGTCTATATAATTTCACTTATTTTACAATTTATTGTATGCATAACTATTAAAAATATTGACTTTCTGCACTTCTTTTCCATATAATCTTTAATAACCAAATTTCGTACTCTTCCGTCCGCATAATTTTCATAAAAATGGGTAGAGAGATTTTTCTTTACCATTTGTTGTATAGATTGCCTAGGTATATAATTTTATTTTTTTCTCATTTTCAACAGAGGTGGCGATGGACGCTATGCGCGCGTTTTGTCCCCGACCAGGCTGCGACACAGTAGTGCAAGTACGTGCCGCTAGTCCGGCGCATTGTCCTACATGCAGACACGACTTCTGCTCGCAGTGCAACCAAGAGGTAAACATTATATATACATATAAATAAAATTAGAGTGTCTGTTTGTAATATTAAAATTTTACTACTTGCCTTTTACTACTTGCATACAAATATATATTTACGGTATATTCACCAAAATAACATTGCAAAGCCGCAGGTAACACGTAGTATATAATATACATTATATATTAATGGCTCTTTCTTAAATACAGAAAGATATGGATTTTTATCTTAATAAGAGGTAGGTGCGAGAGGTATAACAGCGAATTCTCTCTATAGTCTACTAAAAGATTATGCCTTTCTAGAGCCATCATTAGTTCATATTTCAAAGGCTTTCTTCTTTTAAAATATAGTTCGGTAGGTAGAGGAGCGTGGACATTGAAGTAAATGGCAATGCGCATTTTAAAAGGGCCCCTGAAACTTACACGTTGGGTCGTAAGTCCCAGGCACTCTCCAAACTCTTCGCTCTGCAACACGATGGACACCCGCATGGTGAATCCATGGATTGCTAAGGAGTTTCTTCGATAAGTTGAATATACTGGTTAAAATCTAAATATGTTGGCAATATTTTAAAGGAAAGCTCGATAGACAATATACGTCGTTGGAATTGCTTTTGACCTTATATACAATGCCATTGAAATAAATAAAAGTTTTTTAATTTTTTAATATGTTTTATTTTTTTTTGTTTTGTTATTATAAAGTTTAAGATTATACTATAAATATTTATGAAGGTTAAAATCTTAAAGGACAGATTCAGGTATTTTTCAGACTGTATTATAGTCAATTCTTTTTTTTTTATTAGCTTCACGCTGTATCTCGCTTATAGTAGGGTAGGCAGAGGGAATCTGAGAATCTAGTGTTAAGACACTGTTCCCCACTTTCCACCGAATTGAGGCGTTGCGTGCTGAGTGGTGGAACTCAGAAAACTGGGAAAAGGCTTGAAATTATAACAATTTATATACTTAAATCGCTTAACAAACCGATAATCGTACCCGTGATCTATAGTTTAATATTGTCTTATATTATACTTTGTTAATCATTAAATTTATATGCAAGAAACGTATTTACATTCAAGCGTAGCCAGAGCAAGCGCTTTATATACAATGTCTTTCTCAAACAATCTGAATAAATTTCTTCAGACAGGCGGCCCACGCCTGTCTGATGCCAAACTAAACAGAGCCTGCTTTATAATGATCAGACGGCTGATGAACATACAAATTGTAAATATCTAAATATAGTGAAGGAGAAAATTTAATGAAGTTCAAAAAACTCCGTTGACGATGACAACGTGTATATCACTTTATAAGTACATAAGATAGTTGCAATATCCTTTCTTATTTACTTCGATGAAATAAGAAACTACCCACTACTACTAATTGTTGTAGATTTAACTGTGCTTATGGATTGTTCTAGATGTAGTTTTGTTTTCTTTTAGTATTACCTAAATATTGTATGTGTATGTGTGAATATGTTTATCAACTAC
>JAKGSA010000288.1:566713-596922 GCA_033558755.1 Philaethria dido
TGGTAGGGTCTACCTGTGACCACGGACTAGTAAAGTGTTCGAAACGTCGGGTTTCCAAAAAATGTATTTCCGAATACTAAAATATACCCGATTAATCAGGTTAAAATAGTTTCATTTAATATGTTTAATAATGGCGAAAATCAAAGAGTTCATTAGATTATCGGTAAATAACTTTTTTTATGGTTTGCTTTTGTTTTATAGAAATTGTTTAGTTAAAACGTTGATAAGTCATATCTACTTTGTCCTATGAGCAACTTTTTTCTTGTAAATACCAACCGCACTATAAATATATAAGAAAATACGTTAAAAATGAATTGATGAGTGCAGAAACAACGTAAGTCACAAAAAATGCAAAAAATCATAATCGATTTAAACTAGCTTAGAAAGGCAACTTATACACGTTTTTTCTCCCTCCTGCAAAATTTGATAATCCGGACTTACGTTGTTTCTGCACTCACCGATTCAAATATATTCAACAGTTTCACGTTTTATCCCGTAAAGCAGAGTAGACAGAGAACCTAGTGTCAAGACTCTCCGTTCGTCTTGAATTCGGGCAGAAAACGAACGGAGTGTATTTACTTTTAAATCAATATATTTTTAGGTTAAGCGTTTTGTAGGGTAAGCCTATAGTGAATTAAGTGATAAGATTTCGTTCAGTACATTCCGCTTATTCAAAAAAATTAATGTGCTTAAATTAATTTAATTTAAATTAAAATTTGATGTTTTCAAAATTTAAATATTCAATTAACTAGCTGTTACCAGCGGCTTCGTTGTCGTGGTCAATAGCAGTCCATATTACATATAATATAGTGTATAGTGCGTATATGCGTTAATTGGAAGGCTTTGAATTAGCCAATATTTATATATATTTTAAGAATCTCTAAGAATATATGTACAAAGTTTTATGATTATCGGTTGAGTAGTTTTGGCGTGAAAGCGTAACAAACAAACTTACATTCATATTTATCATATTAGTAGGTATTATAAACTAATTTACTTATTTGTATAATTTTTAGCAAAGCATAGACCACAATATTGCTTACTAATACTAACAGATCCTAAGCATTATGTTAGCCTAGTACATCGATTATGTAATGTTATCTCGCAAAGATTCGTAATCTACTTTATTGAGGTCATTGGCACAGTGGGACATCGTCTGACCGTATGGATTAGTTGCGGGTTCGTTGCCCAGTCGAAGGAATACGGTAATATTAAAATTATTTTGCTGAATTTTGAGGCCAGACGTGGCGCAGTATAAACGCGCCAGATTGTGGGTTCGATTCCAGAAAATGAAAATATTAATTATATATAAATATTTAATATTCTCATTTCAACACTCTGGTAAAAAGACTAAGCGTCTAAGCGCGGCGTTGAGTTCCGCCACTCAACATGCGATGCCTCAATTTGGCGGAAAATGGGGAACGGAAATCTTTAAATAACGGAGTTCTTAACACTAGGTTCTCAGATTCCCTCTTCCCTCTTGCTATTTGCGGCATACAGCGTGAAGCTGATAAAAAAAATTAATACGTATTATATTAATTTTGATATATATGTATATTTAATTCTACAAGAAGGTAAACAAATCCTAATTGATTCACTGTATCAGAATTTTATATTATATGTATTATATGAACTTTAGAAATAGGTAAAGGAAGGCTACGTAAAAAGCATGACGACCCCCCGGAGAGCTCGTATGAAAAGGTTAACATCGTATGAGAGGCGAAAGAAGTATGCACTACCATAACAACTAGTGATAAAATATAAAGCTTAAAAAACTTTAAAACGAACTGACTATGAAGTTTTAAAATATTTTTGATAATATTCCCGCCATTCTCAAACAGGATTGTCAGACAGAACCGAATGTCTAATATCAAGACATTACTTTCTTCACTTTTCGCTCAAATTTTAGACGTTGTGTGTTAAGAGGCGCCGCTTGTCTTACTCAATGCCGCGCTTTGTCTTACTAGAGTGCATAGTTTCACGCTGTATCAAGCATATAGCAGGGTAGGCCGAGGGAACCTAGTGTTACGACACTCCGTTCCCCACTTTCCGCTGAATTGAGGCATTGCGTACTGAGTGGCGGAACTTAACGCCGTGCTTTGCGTTATTACCAAACCCAGGAAATCACGAGCGCCACGACTGGCGTTACTAGAGTGAAAAACTGAATGATTTTATATTTATTCCCTCGAATTGGATTCAAACCCAGAATCACTCAAGTTTAGTTTGACGCTTTCCCACTAATGTGATTGCCTTTTGATAATAAAATGAATTAATTTCAATAAACTTAATAATAAAAACCTTGAAAATTATTCATAAATATTATTAGTAAATAAATAAATTCTAATATTTATTGTATGTCCTTGAAATGTCAATCGGTAATTATAATTTATTTTTGTATATTGTCGGTTTAGAGTGTAAACCTGCTAACTCAGTATCTGGCAATTTTAAAGAGGCAAAAAACGTTATCTATATATAAATAAGTGAAGCAAAAACTTTGGATCCCTTTTTACGAAAATTAGACGGAGGAGCATGAAATTTGGCACACTTATAGTTTATAGAGAAGATATGTAGAATTCTAATATTTTTTTAAAATAATGCTTAAAAAGTATATTAAGTTAACAAAATAAATGTTACACACACTGCCATGATTTCACTGAAATCCATGTTTATATAAAGTGACATATACGTCACTACGCAATGCGTTATTAACGCATTTACGGGGACACTAGTTTAAGTAAATGTGAATATATTTTGAGGTTTTTATGTTAGGCTTATATAAACTTAGTTGCGAACTTTTTAACTAACGTAAAAAAAGGAGGGGGTTCTCAATTCGACTGTCTTTTTGTGTGTTTCTGCATTACTTTATACTGATAAATAGCACCTCTATTGTGGCCATCTGAGTTTATGTAACATTTTGAAATCCGACGAGTAGTTTTTGAGTTATTCGTAATAATGTTACATTTTGTATTGAAAGTTGGTATTCTTTTTTTGTTAAAATCTTAATTATGAAACCATAGATTGACTTTTTCGATATATTTTTTTAAATGTTATGGTATAAAAAATATCATAATAACAAAAAATGAATTTAGCAGGTTTACGCTTTAAACCGATTTCATATTTCACTATTCACTAACAACCAGATAAGCTGATATCTTTTAGTTTATGTGTTCCTAGTACTAAAGATAAATCTAGGATACCTCTTTATTTGTCTAACTTCGTAGTCTTCTTCTCTTAGTATCTTAAATATGCCTTAGCAATACATACATTTGTATGCGGTTTTACTTATGTTATATAAAAAAAAAATATTATATAAAGTATGAAGTATATAAAATAGCCTTGTCGTGGTGCAAAGGTACAAGCGTGCGACTGTAAACGCAACAGAATGTGGGTTCGATTCCCATTCCAGGAAATGAAAATATTAAATAATATTTATATTTTCATTTCCTTGCTCTGATGATAACACAAGGCAAAGCGCGGCGTTGAGTTCTGTCACTCAGCACGCAATGCCCCAATTTGGCGGAAAATGGGGAACGTAGTGTCTTAACACTAGGTTCTCTGGTTCCCTCTGCCTGCAGTGTTCGGGATACAGCGTGAAGCTAAAAAAGTATATAAAATAGTTTTAATAGTATAGTTTTTTCTATTTACACTCTATAATATCAATTGCTGATTTAATGAAATTATAAAAAATGAGGACACCTAGTGCTTATTTTTATTTGGGCTATTTATTAAAGTTAGTATGCAAGATTTTCGATCGTAAAAAACCCATTTATTTTACGCATATAATATAAAAAACTATATACAAATAATATTTGTGTTTTGATGATATTCAATGAACTGATAGTTTCATATAAATATCTTCAAATCTTTTTTTAAAGTCACACTTTACCCACTTAGGATAAAAAAATGTATCGAAGATATTTATTAAAATGTATTGTAGCAGGATTCGAGCCCACGTGTCTTAGAATCCGTTCACAATTACATAAATATTTGTTCTAAGTAGAGATTGAACCCGCGACCTCTCACTCACAGACCTAACCACGAAATCAGTAGACTAATCTAAATATTTTATTATATGTACAAAAAGACATACCAATTAATTTATTATTACACATTTTATTATTATATCATAATATAAAAATACAGTCTAGACTACATTATTGACTAAATTTACCATATCCTAAGGTTTTATGTTATCCTAGTACATTGTCTCTATGAAATGTTATCTCACAAAGATGCGATACTACGATACTCCATTAGACTTATGCGAGCCTAGTAGCGAGTAGTGAGAGAAACTATGTTGTAGACAAATTCTATTTGTTGTACGGAATTTATTATTGGCGTACCAATAAGTAGACTTGTATTTGTACTTTTTTTTTTAATTAATGGGTATTATTATAATTTGTTTTATAGGAAAATATTTAAAAAAAAAGTATTGAAATATCCGAAAAAAAAAGAGTTAAACAACGTAAAAACAGAATTTCTTCTGTCTTCATAGAAAAGTACTCGTATGTGTTTTCAATTTATTACCTCCTTTTACACCTGGTACGGATATAACATAGCTTAATTATCATTTCGTGAATAGGTTGATAAGTCATTTTTTTAATAATATTAATAGGTATTATAATTTGTTTTACAAAGCAAAGCGCGGCGTTGAGTTACGCCACTCAGTACGCAATGCCTCAATCCGACGGAAAGTGGTGAACAGAAATGTTGAAATGAACGGAGTGTCTTAACACTAGGTTCTCAGGTTCCCTATTCAATGCGGTATGCAGAGTGAAGCTAACGAAACACTGACACTGAGTGAAAAATTCGAAACTGACGTCATTTAGACATTCCTAGTGTCAAAATGGCGGAACAAAGTGTATTACTTAATTGTTCGCAAAAACACATATGATTCTAATATAAATATTTTTTATATGACTTTGCACCCACATTGACTTCAATTAAGTTTACAATAGCCAACTCAAGGTTGTGGGTTCGAATCCCACTTAAAAAAATCTGCATCAAAAATGTGTTTTTAATAGTATTAAGTAAAATTAAATGCTATGATCAATTCCACACATCTATCCTAACTATAAGAAAGTAGAGAGTGAAGTGATTCTTCACTAAAGTCTCCCAATATAATGCATTCCATACAATTTTACCTAAAAGCTAAAATTCTCGCTCACCATATCGTATTAACAAAACATACAAACATAAACTGCCAAGTATAGTTTACAGTAGTTTTCTCGTTACAATTTCACTGTACATTTTCAATAGAGCGCTTGTGTATTAACCGTGCGAACTATTGTCCGTCGTGAAAGGCGACCGCTTTCCACTCGTTCTTTGTATTTCGTTCGGCATCGCCGGCTTTGAACAGTAGACCTGCTATTGTTGTCATAAACGCTTTGAAATAAGCCCAAGCACATGCAGATCGGATGAGCTCCGTGGATTTGTAAAATGTTACATAAACTTAAGGCTTTTTTTGTATATAGATCTATGCAGGGTAGGTAGAGAGAACCTAGTGTCAAGACACTCTATTCCCTTCTTTTCGATCGAATTGGAAGTATTGCATGTTGATTGACGGAACTCAACGCTGCGTTTTATCTTACTTAGGAGGAAATGGAATTATTAAATATAATAATGTTCCCGGGTGGAAATCAAACACGCATTAATAAAAAAAATAGAAGCATAAAATACAAAAATAATATATGTGAATGATATTGACTAATTATTGAAATCAATATTTATTTTTACTACTAATTAATTCTAGAGACAAAACGAAAAAACAATACATTAAATTATACTATAGCCGTAATATTCTAAATATAAAATTTCGTTAAGATGGATGTTTGTTATTCTTACACGCAAAAACTACTCAACGCATTTTAATGATTCCATAGTAATATTAGCTTATACATGAGAATAATATTAAATCTACAATTTATATATATTTTAATTTTTATCAACACGCTACACGGACAGAGCCGCGAGTAAAAGCTAGTGACTAAATAAGCGACAAAATATATAGGGATAATAATAATTAAAAGAAATCTATCACAAAAAATAACTTAACAACCATAGCTTAGCGCAAAAATAAGAAAAAAGAAGTAAACTTAAAAATAAAAGCTTTTAAAGCATTAAAAAAAAAACAAAGTATAGTAGTTTGTCTAGGGCGAGGGCGGGACGAATGTAGGTCGAGTACAATACTGTAGTGCGCTGTTGGCAACATTCCTGCGGTCGCACTCTATTAGCCACTGAGTTGCTATTTGTGTTAGCGTTTCTTAAGTTGTTAACTTAAACAAAAAAATTATAAATATATTTAATTTTTACTTCCTAGCTCTATAAAGATAATACGCGGCGTTGAGTTCCGCTATACAATATGCTATATCTTGAAAATAACCGAATAGGGAAGCATGATACTAAGTTTCCTCTGACAGGCGCGAAGGTTCTAAAAATAATGAATAAGTTAACGAAGCAAATCGCGGCGTTTGGTTCCGCAACTCAGCACGCAATACCTCAATTCGATGGAAAGTGGGGAACGGGAATCTTAAGAGAACCGAGTGTTAAGACTAGGTTCTCAGGTTCCCTCTATATGCAGGATACAGCGTGAAGCTAAAAAAATTATTATTCATACTTGCGCTTTTTATACTAGATACCTAATGTATCATTTATATAGTAACCTCTTTCTTATAATTATTTAGAAACATAATTATATATGTATAGTAATTTAGCTATCAATGTAAATGTAATTTGCAAAAACGTATGTAAGTCATGAAAGTAACAGGGGTTAGATGTAAGCTGTTTTTTGCTTGATCTCAGAGGAAGCTACTTTCGAAACCGGTGAAGGCGATACGTTTCTAAATTGATAGTTAGTGATGTTGATATGTAGACTATGATATTAAGATTTTAAGACGTTTGACTGTGAACACGATTGGTTGTGGATTCAATTCCCACTTGGGAAAAATGATTATAATAAACTATTTTCATTTTTCCACTCAGGTCAGACAAAGCGGCGTTGAGTTCCGCCATTTAACACGTAAATGTCTTAAATTTGAACGGAAAGCATGGACGAAGTGTTTTGACACTAGGTTTTCTCTGCCCTATTATTATATATAATTGTGAAAAATAAATTGTTTCGCAGTTTTAGTAAATGTATAAATAATTTAACGTGATATATTTCGTATGGCGTAGTGGTTTGAGAGAGAGAGCCCTTTGACGGTTTCCGAATCGCGTAGGTTTGTTTCCCGCTACATCCAAATGAAATTGATTAAACATTTTGACGCCATGAACGGTTCACTAACTGCACTAAATCTTCAAATACGCTATATAAAAAAACATCCTCCTTTTCTTTCCGCAAAGCTGGGTAGTCGGAGAGAACCCAGTGTCAAAACATTCCGTTTTCTCTACTATATTAAATATAAAAATATTGAAAAATCATTAGAAATACAACTATTTTAAATTAAATTACATTAAAGATGTATTTGTCAATAATTAATTCAATAATTTTCCTGACAAGTATTTTTCCTACAATTAATAAATAATAGTCACGCTACAATACTTTAAAGTATATAAATACACGCCTTATTAGATTCAAGTGGCGTTTCATAGTAACCTTCTGGCGACGCTCTCCTCGGGGCTTATGTACGCCTGGTACTCAATGCTCGCGTAAACCTACTATTCATAATGTTTTATTGGATAACCTTTCTATGTACATAGCGAGGTACTTAGTAGATTCTTTTATACTTTTTATTTACTTTGAAGTATCTTTTAATTTGCCGCATATAGTACGGGAGGAGCAAATGTATTGTTGAGACACTCCGTTCTCCTCTCTCCGCTCGGCATTGAGACATTGTGAGATTTATGGCGGAGCTCAACGCCGCGCTTTGTCTTGCTAAAGCGGGTAAAAGAAAATAATTTAGATATATTTGCACGAGTGGGATTCGAACCCACTACCAGTCACGTTTAGACACTGTCCTATTGCGCCACGATGACCTTAAAATATTTTTTTATTTATGTATATAATGTATGTATGCATATTACCAATATATTAGTTTTTTTTTAATCTTGTGGCGTAACTCTGTTGGCATTTTTCGATTCATTTTCGAGATATTACTTATTTTGCGAAACTCAACGCTGCACTTTCTCTTATAAGACCGGTGAAAGGAAAATGTTTAGCATAAAACATAAGAACAAAATTTGCAATAAATATGGACACTTAATAATTAATATTCACATAATAACATTTTAAACGACTTTTGATATTACCACGTTAAAATATCTAGTTTTATTTGATTATTATTATTAAAGTGTTATTCACACAACTATGACCATAAAAATATGTAAAAACGTGTAAAAATTTGAACGAAATGTTCCTTTAAGCAAATTCCGAGAGGTGCGGATTCATATACCGAGTGATATAGCACTAAGATCTACATCTCGCAGAAGGCAAGAATAAATAATATAAAATAATAAACAAGAACATATTTAAAAAACGTATAAAAATTTGAACGCAGCGGAACTCGAACCCCCGCCTCTTGGAAACCGTCCAAGCGCTCTGACCACTAAGCTATGCGTTCTACTCCCGACTACAGCATCCGACGCGGGTTCGAATTCTGCTGCGTTCAAAATTTTTGTACGTTCTCTAAATGTGTTATTCGTTTCCTAAGTGTGGAATTAACACTTTAAAAATATATTAAAAACTAAAAAATACGTAACGCTTGCGGTTGATTTATTACTGTGATTGAATGATTGATCTTGACTGGTTACCTAATGAGTTAGAACAAAAAGTACTTAACAAGTCATTATGGCGAACTGTTGTTTATTTTTAGAATCTGTACAATTGATCACGTTATTGTACTAGTAAGAATGGAATAAGCTATTAATAGGATTTGAAACTATCGTGGCGCAACTGAGAAATCTAGCTGTAGACGTAATGGTTGTGGATACGTTTTCCGCTTAGGGGTTGTTTCACGGAAGATTCGGGAGTTCCCGTGGGCCTCGGCCAGTGGCGTTAGAGGAGGAGCACCGTGAGGTTTTAGTGGGTATACGGTTGGCCTCTTTACAGCCGGGGCGGAGTCCCACATAACCCGTCCCAAGCCCCCAATCGGGCGGGTGTCCGTAACGGATTTCTTCACGAAAAAAAAAGAAAAAAAAGGGGGTTGAGGTAGGGCGACGAATTCTGACAGTGGAACGTTAATACGCACTTCAAGGGGCCCTTTAAGCCTACACTTAGGTCGTAAGCCCGTGGTCCGAGCTGCTATTCCAGCAACACGATGGGCCTGGTACCTTTCTTATTATTCCATGTGCAGCTTGATTGAAAGTAGCTGGAAAGTAGAAAGCGGAATGTTTTAACATTAAATTGTCTGAAATTACACTGAGTGTAGGAAATGCGTAAGCTATAAAAATGTTTTTATATGGTCACATACAGATTAAATATGATTGAATTGCAGTTAAACTGCAGCATATAGAATTTGCGGGTTAACTTTCACGATAAGCATAAGTTAGAGATGTTTATATTATATTATTTGTTACAATTATGTTGTTATTTGCATGGACTTTTAGTTGAATGCAATATACTGTACTGTACTGTATATTGCATACTGCTTACTGTACTGGTATAATGGAATGAAGAGATCTCTCCCTAAAACTCTCTACGTAATATCCGCATAGCAAGGTAGCGAGAACTTAAGTGTCAAGATATTCCGCCGCTTTCAGCCTGGTTAAGTGGCAGAACTTAACGCCGCGCTTTGTCTTACCAGAACAGAGAAATGAATATATATATTTTTTTCAATTTCACGCTGTATCCCGCATATAGCAGGATAGGCGGAGGGAACCCGAGGACCTAGTGTTAAAAAACCCACATTCCGCCAGATTGAGGCATTGCATACTGAGTATATATGGAATATAAATTTTAATTATATACAACAAACAAATATAGCGACATCCAACAAGTTGCAACTTTATCTATAAAGTTCATTTTAATTAATATATATTTAAATTAATGTTTTGCATCATAATTTATGGAAGAAATACATAATAAGGAAAACATCCTTAGTATTTTCGCTTTTGCCAAATAAAACTTATTTATTTTGGTTGACTGTTGTCGCTGTCATTATAAATCAAACGAATTCATGTTTGTAAGCCATTTGGCTATTTTAATAAAAATCTAAAAATATAATTACGTAATAGAATAATGTATAATATGTTCGTAATTTTTACTGTTAAACAAGAAGGTGTACAAACGAAAAAAATATAGAAACATCCATTGGAATAAGTCTAAGAGACGCTGCTACGTTAAAAAAAAATATCTTTCTCAATATTTTTGTGGTCCAAAGTGCGTGTATGTCACAAAATAATTAATTAAATGTTAAAAATTATTTAGTGTGGTTAAGCATTAAGTGCTAAGTCCCATATCTAAATTATCTCACACTAACGCATATACACTCATGGAACTCAACGATGCTCCAGTACTAGTGCATAAACACCCAGAGTACTCGAGGTTCCAGTTCACCAGTTTGCTTTACATAATTTCCCGTATTAAACACAGTGTGCAGAAAGAACATAGAGATAAGTCACTACGTAGAATTCCTTTTCATAAGAATAAAGCACAGAACTAAGTAGTTACTTTGTCTAATCAGAAGAAATCTTTATATTAACACGTTTTTTACATTCAATATTTTAAATTTGAATCAAAAGCCTCCCTGACTACCCCGCTAATAATAAAACGTGAAGCTAAGTGGAGAACGGAGTGTCTAGACATTACGTTCTCTTTGACTACTATGCTTAACGAGAAAAAAAGTATAAAAATATATTTAGCATATTCATTTCCTGATTTTGGTAACAAGGCAAAGCACGGCGTTGAGTTCCGCAACTCAGCACGTAATGCCTTAATTCGGCGGAAAGTGGGGAACGGAGTGTCTTAACACTGGTTTCTCAGGTTCCCTCTGCCTACCCTGCTATATGCGGGATACAGCGTGAAGCTAAATAAAAATGTTTTATAATTTAGATTTGAGCCTACAATAGCATTTAGCCATGACATCATGAGTATGATGTAGTACAATTGCGTCTATATCAATATCTACTTGTTAATCTAACAAATTAATATACTTAATATTATTCAAATGTTATTCGTGACACTATTTACTTATATATTATATGTGAATTTATAAAAATAATATTATATTTTAACCGATTTTCAAAATAGCAGGTAATTCTCATTACCTCATAACTTTTTACAGGGTGAAATGATTCTGATGATTTTTTTTTTATATGTTAGCTAGTGGTTTCTGATGTGGTCCTATTTAGATTTAGTTAAGACCTGACAAGTAGTTTTTGAGTTATTCGTAATAATTTTAGTTTTTACTGCATTTTATATGAAGTCAGTTTTCTTTTTTTGTATAATGCTATGTTTTTACAAAAATATGTAATCAACGGGATATAATGTTTTCATTTATGAACCTCACGAAATGCCAATTGCCACATTTTATTATAAAGTCGATATTTATGCTATTGCAATACTATAAATTGTTACCTGTCAGGGTCATACTTGCTGTTTCTTAATTTTATTATGTATATTTTTAACTTTACGCTTCTTGCCGCATAGCAGGATAGTTAGAGAGAACCTAGTGTCAAGACACTCCGTTCTTGACTTTCTGTTTGAAAACAAGACATTGTGTGCTGATAAGCGGAATTAAACACTGCGCTTTTCCTTATTAGAGCAGAAAATTAAAAATAATTTAAATATAATAATTATGACTGGCATAAGCAAAATATAGCCTGTCGTGGCCCATAATGTGTGTGCGACTGTAAACGCGACAGATTGTGGGTTCGATTTCCACTCCAGGAAATGGAATTTTTCATTTCCTGAGTTTGGTAACAAGGCAAAGCGCGGCGTAGAGATAGGCAGAGGAAACCAGAGAAACTAGTGTTAAGACTCTCCGTTCTCTTTTAACATTTCCGTTCCTCATTTTCCGCCGAATTGAGGCATTGGGTGCTGAGTGGCGGAACTCAACGGCGCACTTTGCCTTGTTACCAGAGTGAGGAAAGGAAAATTAAAAAAAATTAAATAATATTAAATATTTTCATTTTCTGGCGTGGGAATCAAACCCACAACCTGTCGCGTTTACAGTCACACACTTGTGCCTCTGTACCACGACAGGCCTCTATTTTAATTTAAAATAATTTCCAGCACGTGATTAATGTAATAACGCGTACAATTAAATAATAACGTCAATACCAACAGTCGCTTGTCAGATTACAGCAGAATGGCAACTTAATTGAATGTAATCTGCGTAACTATACGTAAACATGATTGGCGAAATTATACTGTTGTATTTTTATACTGTATGTGTATAATATAGTATTTTTTTTTGGCTTCACGCTGCATCCCGCATCTAACTGGGTAGGCAGATGGAACCTAGTGTTAAGACACTCCGTTCTCTTACAACATTTCCATTTTTCCAAATTGAGGTATTGCGTGCTGTGTGGCGGAATTCAACGCCAAGCTTATCGCTGTTACCAGACCCAGAAAATAAAAATATTAATTATTATTTAAAATTTTCATTTCCTGGAGTGGGAATCGAACCCACAACCTGCCGCGTTTACAGTCGCACGCTTGCGCCACGACGGGCGTTATAATGTGCTATAAATACTCAAAGTGAAACATTCTTCGTTTTAACTTCTTGAAGTTCGTTTCATTTGAAAATTTGCACACGTGTCCGGATCCGCTGATAATACAATATTTTCGTTGCATCAACCTGATATCATTGATAGTACCACTTGGTTAAAGGAACAAAACGCCCATATTAATTTTAGTTTGTTTTATAAAGTAATTTGTTTTTTTTTTTACATTTCATAATGAAAAATATAGTGACTCAACACTGTGCTCTTCACCTAATCTTAGTAGAATTTCAGAACTTCGAACTTTCTTTCCATCATCGGAAATTACCCTGTTGTAGAATGTGCACCATTCACATGCATTGGAATCGAAAAAATTTACGCACGGGCGTAAAGGAACTAAAGTATTCCCATACAAAATGCCTTCGATAACGATACGAATACTTTCTCGCAAGTTTTCGTGCTTGCCCTCGATGTCAGTACTTATACGTCAAGTATATTTCATCTGTATTTATAATAAATTAATTTTTTACATTATATTTAAAAATAACATTTAAATGAAATTTCAATATGTTTACAATCCATAACACATAAATAATATTGAAAAAAGTGACCAAAAAGAAATGATTTACTTATAAACCCGATATTTAGAGGTTACTTTGAGTTGCAACATGGACATTTACACCAATTTATATGCATAAATAAAACTAGATATTTTTAATTAATTTAGTGGAGGAAAATTGCAAATGAATTATCACATAATCTATTTTTTACTTGATGATCATAAAAGTTGTTAACCTTAGAGTATTGGACCATTTATCATATTCCGTAAATGTCTTTTGGTTGCCTAATCACCTAATATGTTGAAATGAAAATAGTCTGCACAAGGAAAACAGTGTTTAATTCATTTTAATATATGGCATTCATAATTTTTAAATGTTAAGTTATTTGCAATATGCATTATGACTGAAGTTTATCAACGAAGTAACAGCGAAACGAAATGTCGTATAATTTTTATATTTATCAACCGAATTCAAAAAAGAAGGAGGTAATCAATTTGACTGTATTTTTTAATGTATGATACCGCACAACTTTTTACTAGGTGAACAAATTTTGATGATTTTTATTTTATACCTACCTACCTAACTTCACGCTTTATCCCTAGCGGGGTAGTCAGAGAGAACGGAGCGCCAAACGCTACGGTCCCTGCATACCTCTTTCGCCTCGTCCACAGTCATTAACCTCTTCATGCATGCCCTCCGAGGGGTCCTCGTGCTTTTTCTTATTTTATGCGATAGCTAATGCTTTCGAAATGGTCCTATCTAAATGTAATTAAGATCCAACGAGTACTTTTTGAGTTATTCGTAACAGTTTTACTTTTTAGTACATTTTACTTGAAGTCAGTTTTCTTTTTTTGTTAAATTTTAAATTTTTATTACAGTGGCACGGTGGCCTATCCTGTGAAGCGGCAGCAGCGTCTTCGTCCATGGCAGGTGCTGGAGCCCCTCTCCTGCCTGACTCAGAACTGATAAAACTTTGCCCAATGTGTCGAGTGCCCATTGAGAAAGACGAGGGTTGTGCTCAAATGATGTGCAAACGATGTAAACATGTGTTCTGCTGGTATTGCTTGGCTTCGTTAGATGTGAGTATGATTTATCTTCTTGTTTCTATTTTAGGTTGTTAATGGCAGTATATGGCGATGTAAAAATAGGTACCAAATAAATTAGAGAGTATCTATATATTAATACGTGAAGCAAAAATTTTGTACTCCTTTTTATGAAAACTACGCGTGAATTGACTGAGAAGCGTGAAACTTGGCATACTTATAGTTTATACAGCGAAAGAGTGTACAATGAAATTATTTTTTAAAATAATGTATAAAAATATATTAAATTGATAAAACAAATGTTACACACGCTACCATGGTTTGACATCCATGTTTATATAAAGCAACACATAAATTGTCGTTTTGCGTTGTTAACGCGTCACCGGGGACTATATTTAACAGAAGATCGGAGTGATCTCACTCTAAATTCTCTCTGCTTACTCTACTCTACAGGAAAAGGGTGAAGCCATACCTAATATTTAGCTATGGTAAATTAATTTCGGTAATGTAGGAATTTGTCAGATAAGATCTATTAGTTCATGAAATAACCGCGCATTTAGTTCCTCATATCGTGAAACGATGTGTTATTATTGTTTGGTCAACTCACTTCCTGATCTGGCTAATAGATAATTGAGCATTACATGAAATGCGAACATTTATTGTAATATGCTTGATTAATCATTTCATGAAATAATCAATTCGACGATATCAACACGATAATTACAGGGGAAGAATTATCTATGTATGGGGAGAATAAAAGCACCATACACGGGTAAAACATTTTTTGTAATAAAGATTTATCATTATACTATATGTAAAGTTTATATATATATATTTATATATATATGTATATGTATATGTATGTTTATATTTGTGTGTATATAGATTCTTGCATTTTTATACCTGCAAATATTTTACTCTTGCTCTCATACCCATAGGTTGACTGGAAGAAGTTTCTATTAGAAATAAGTCCACCTTAGCCAACAATATTGTTTATACTATATTAATTGTTCTTACAAAGTGTAAGAACGAATATATATAAACATTTTTTTCAAAGTTACAAGCATAGTCATATATTTATCTATATATTAATATGTTTAGCAAAAACTTTGTACCACTTTTTACGAAAATTATGCGGACGGAGGAGCATGAAACTTGGCACAGTTATATTTTATATAGCGAAGGAGTGCACAATGATAATATATTTTTAAAACAATGCATAAAAAATATATTTAATTAATAAAATAAATGTTCGCACTATCATGGTTGGACGTCCATGTTTATATAAAGTGTTAACACGTCAACGGGGTCACTAGTATATAAGATTTTCCATATATAACAAGATATAGAACAAAAAACAGAAATAAATTCTAAAATTAATTATTTTCTATCTCATTTCGTAGTTTTTAATACGTTTGTGAGATTTATATTATATTTCATACATACATATATAGAGGTATCCTCTAAATCAGGGACTTGTTATGTTTATAATTAGTAGACTGATCTTCCTTGACCCTTACGGTGTAAGATTTACGAGCATAGCTGCACATTTACTTGTTTGAATATTATAATATATGTCCATAAACTAACTACAAACAAAGGCCATTGCGGCGCAGTGACACCACGTGACTGGAAACGCAGTGGTTATGGGTTCGATCTACATTTCTGAGGATATAATAATGTTAAAATTATTTTCAATTCCCCTCTCTGGCAGAACAAACCGCGGCTTGAGTTTTACAGCTAAGCATGCAATCTTGAATTCTATTCGGAAGTGGAATTATTAATGGAGTGTCTTGATAGTGTCAAGAGTAGGTTCTTTCTACCTAGCCTGCTATGTGGAAAAAAGCGTTTTACTGCAAAAAAAATGTAAACAAAAATATAAAACAGTTCAGTTTAATTCTATCATCATAGCAAAATATATATCTTCATGCATATTTCTTACGGATTTGACGAAGAAAATAAGTTCTCTTCGTCAAATTAATATATAAAGATATATGCCCATCACTACTTCAAATGTTAGTAAGGAATTTAGTAATATGCTATTAATTATTTATCGTCAACGGACGGGTAGAATTCAGCAAAAGTTTTGTACTGACACTGAATAGATTCCAAGAGATAATCAGATCAATCTGTAATCTCTTCAATATAGTAGGATACTAAATAAAAAAATAAGAGATCAACAATTAATTTAATTGTTAATCAGAAAAAAATATGCTGACGAGGGAAAAAATAATTCCTATAAACACGTTTTTCCAAGAAATGATTACATATATGTTTACTTTTAATTATCCACGCATTTTATAACAATTTATCTGAGGCTTGTCCTCACGCAGAGCATCAAGCGTGCGATTGTAAATGCGATAAGTTGTGGGTTCGATTCCCACTCAAAGAAATTAAAATATTAAATAATATTTAGTATTTTCATTTCCTCGCTCTGGTAATAAGGCAAAGCGCGTCGTTGAGTTCCGACACTTAGCACGCAATACCTCAGCTCTAGTTCCCTCTGCCTACCCTAAATGTGCTAGGTACAGCGTGAAGCTAAAAAAAAATTATCTATAGGTATATATATAACTTGTGTTACTGTATAAATTGCAGCCAAAACTACTGACGGTAGGAAGTTGAAGTTACTCAGGGAATGTAGGAGAACACTAAGAGAGTATTTCCGGAAATTCCACAAATTCTAAAGGGAAACTATATATATATATATATATATATATATATATATATATATATATATATATATATATATATATATATATATATATATATTTTTATTTTTTTTTTTTTTTTTTTTAAATTACTGGTACTGATACATAAGCTTCTCCTTCAAACTTTTTACACCACGTCTACAACCAAATTGAATACTATAATATATAAATATTCATAATAATGTAATATAATTCGTACGGTGAAGAAAGTATAACGCTTTCTAACCGGTTCCGAACGCAAAAATAATCAAAGAACAGGATTAAAATCTTACTTTCTTTTTGTATTTATTAAGTAACTTTATATAATGGCTTAGATCCTATATGTTTATTTTAATTAAAGTTTTTTAATCGATTCTGGTATAGTGTTACTGATATTTTAAATTTGGCCATAATATAACGTATGTATATCGATATTTTAAAAATCTTATTTAGAAAACGTGTAAAACTTGAACGCAGCAGGACTCGAACCCGCGCCTCTTGGAAACCGTCCAAGCGTTTTGACCGCTAAGCTATGTGTTTTATATCCGGCTGCGTTAAAATTCTTATGCGCTTGTTACAACTTATTTTTTGTTATTAGCATCTCTGTAGAGAGATTTTAACAAATTTCTGCTACCCAAAGACTATTTCTGGACAATCGTTTAGCAAGAGAGTGCTATTTATTAAATAATTTAGATAGTTTTAAGTGTTAATCACACACTTAAGAAAGAAAAAAAAAAACTTTTTTTTCACGTTCCAATCGTTCATATTTGTTCGTTAAAATTTTTATACGTTTTTTAAAAATGTTTTTCGTTTCTTACATGTGTGATTAAAACTTTAAAACTATTAAGAAGTTAAAATGATTTATACGAGTATATAATCACTCTCCTGACTGAGTATGGAATCTATACCCATCGCGTTTCGCGCATATAACTGTAGGTGGCCGCAAATTTATGACTTTACGACGATTGCCAATTAGTTTATCAACGATGTTATAACATATTATATATATCTTACGTTTAACCATTCAAGTTAAAACTTAAACAATAACAAAAACCGGTCGAGTGAGTATGAGTTTTTAATGGGCGTTCCATTTAAATTCGAAGACAACAGCGTGAACGTGTATTTTTATCAACTGTATAACTTTTTTTGCTAAATAATTAATGGTTTTATGGCATACAGTATTGTAGTTAAAATATTTTTTTTATCTGTTTTGCTTATTATTACTATTTAAATAAAAAAAAAAAAACAATATTTACAAGAATTTTACCTTAAATAGTAAAAATAGCGTCTTACAACAATAAAACTGACGGCTTTTAAGATTTTTTTTAATTAAAAAAATGAGTAATTGTCTCATATATCCATTTATAAACTATATAGGATATATTTTAAATGATAATACTATTTCAATTTATTATTTATCGCGTATATTTTGCTATCAATGGTCACAAGTTAAATCTATAGATTACTATAGAGTGTTCAAAAGGTTTCCAAAAATGTTTTTGTGAATTCCAAAATATACGTGATCCGGTGAAAATAATTTTATTTTATTTAATATGTCTAATAACAATTAAAATTTTAACAATATAAGAAACCAACTTCAGATGTACTTAAAAGTAAAAATAACTCAAATACTACTTGTCAGATTTTCTTTTTTTTTTTTTACTTCACGCTGTATCCCGCATATAGCAGGGTAGGCAGAGAGAATCTGAGAACCTAGTATTAAGACACTCCATTCTCTTTCAATATTTCCCCACTTTCCGCCAATTTGAGGCATTGCGTGCTGAGTGGCGGAACTCAACGCCGCGCTTTGCCTTGTTACCAAACCCAGGAAATGAAAATATTAACATTTCCTGGAGTGGGAATAGAACCCACAACCTGTCGTGTTTACAGTCGCACGCTCTGCGGCACGACAGGCATTACTAAACATTTTATATATTGTAAAGGAAATAAATAATAAATACTGTCCCCGTTGACGCGTTAACAATGCGTTGTCTTTAGCAATGTATATGTTACTTTATATAAACATGGAAGTCAAACCATGGTAGTGTGTGTAACATTTATTTTATTAATTTAATATACGTTTTATGCATTATTTAAAAAAAAATAGCATTCTTAACTTCTCCTCTACATAAACTATAAGTGTGCCAAATTTCATGCTCCTCCATCTACGTAATTTTTATGAAAATTGGTCCAAAGTTTTTGCTTCACGTATTAATATATAGATAAATAATAGTAAATGGAATTTTATATCTAGAAATAATTGTAAACTAATTCCAAGTGAATAAATCATCATTTTAATCCATTTAATGACAACAATGGCGCTAATGCATCGTAATTATATGAAGAGGAAAAATATTATAACGTTCAGTTGTATTTGCTATGTTGTTAGATAACTAGTTGGTGTCCATGATTTTGTTCATATGGACTTTACGCTTTCTTAATAAGATACTTAGATTAGATAGACATTTAGATACCACTATAAAGAAACCATGTACGTTTTAAATTTCAAGCCTCTTCTTCTAACTCGGGAATAAAATAGATAAAAATGTTTTTTTTTAATAGAAATATTATTTTGTTAGTAACGCCTGTCGTGGCGCAGAGGCACTGTGACTGAAAACGTGACAGGTTATGAGTTCGAATCCCACTCCAGGAAATGTAAAAGTTTAGTTATGCCTCAATTTGGCGGAATGTGGGGAATGGAGTGTCTTAACACTAGGTTCCCTCTGTCTACCCTGCTATATACGGGATACAGCGTGAAGCTGAATTGAAATTTGGTATGTAGGCTCTTTGTGGAAAGTACGGGAGTACTAAGACAAGAGATTTTAGGATTTATAGACGAAGTCGGGGGATACAGCTAGTTTTTTTAATAAATTAAGACCCTAAGTGTAAACTTATGAACATGTATAAACTTACAAATAAGTATAAACTTCAAGATAAAAAGTATTTATAAATGTATTATATGTATTTTTCAGGACGACTTCTTGCTTCGACACTATGACAAAGGACCGTGTAAAAATAAACTTGGACACTCACGTGCGTCTGTTTTGTGGCATCGTGCACAGGTATGTTTAAAAATTTAAATCTGCTGTAATTAATAAGGTATTATAAAGTCTATTACTTTTAAATTACTTTACGAATATACTAAGTACTTAAAATTAAAAAAATAAATAATAATATAATTTTTATTTTTTTCTGTATGAAATCGTATATTTTAACGAATACGAAGAATACAGACACTCCCACTTTACGAAAAGTTTTCATTTCCCGATCTGGTAACAAAGCGCAGCGTTGAATAACGGCGCTTGACGTAGTGTCTTACCACTAGGTTCTCTCTGTCTACCTGGATAAGGCGTGAAGCTGCAATAACATATATTTTACCATAACAAAAATTTAACGCCTGTCGTGGCGGAGTGGCACAAGTGTGCGACTGTAAACAAGACAAGTTGTGGGTTCGATTCCCGCTCCAGGAAATGGAATTTTTCATTTCCCGGGTTTGGTAACAAGGCAAAGAGCGGCGTTGAGTTCCGCCACTCAGCACGCAATGCCTCAATTCGGCGGAAAGTGGGGAACGGAGTGTCTTAATACTAGGTTCCCTCTGCCTACCCTGCTATATGCGGGATACAACGTGAAGCTTCGATGTATGTATGCTGTAATTAATAAGGAATTATAAAGTTTATTATTTTTAATTTACTATATACTGAGTACATTTTTTGTAAAATAATTGTATATTTTGACGTTATTTTAAAGAAAGCCTAATAATATTTTCAGGTGGTAGGAATATTCGCTGGTTTTGGACTTCTACTACTTGTTGCGAGTCCATTGCTGTTGTTAGCTGCACCGTGCATCGTTTGTTGTAAATGCAGGTAATGTTGTACAAGTATATAATATATAACAATTATAGTTCAACCGACTTCAAAAAAGGAAGAGGTTTTCATTTTTTTTATTTATTTGGGTTTTATTTTTTTATGTGTGTGACTGCATATCTTTTACTGGGTGAACCAATGTTAATGAGTCTTTTTTTATATGCTAGCTCTGACGAGTAGTTTTTGAGTTATTCGTAAGTCTTTTGTTTGAAGTCGGCTTTCTTGTTTTGCTAAAATAATAATTACTAAACTTTAAGCTTCTTCTGGATATAACAAAATAGGACGAATTCGTCCATTTTGAAAAACAGATTCGTCGAATTAAACCCCAACGTTTGTCCTAGTATTCCAAAGAAATGAAACAATTTAAATATAATCAAACTCACAAATGAGAATCGAACCTACAACCCCCACACCACGATGGCGTCTATTTTATAAACATATGTAACAATCAGGACGATTAAAAGGCATACAATAGCTTAATTCGTTTTAATACATAACATTGCGTGATAATGATTGAATTAATGATAACAAAGATTAATTAATTTTTTATCGTTTTATTAGTGTTATTAGTAATGATGTTAATTGTTTGTTTTATATATATATATATATATATATATATATATATATATATATATATATATATATATATATATATAAAGTTGTAAAAAAAATTATAGATAAAAGTGCCAATATATCACGATTCCCATCTCGGCTTACCTGTTATATATTTTTTTCTTGCTTCACGCTTGCTTCTTGCTTCACGCTGTATCCCGCACATAGCAGGGTAGTCAGTGGGAACTAGAGAACCTAGTGTTAAGGCACTCCGTTCTCTTTTAACATTTCCGTTCCTCACTTTCCGCCGAAGTAGCATTGCGTGCTGAGTGGTGAAACTCCAATGCCTCGCTTAGCCTTGTTACCAGAGCGAGGAAATGAAAATGCCTATATAATTTAATATTTTCATTTTCTCTCTTTTATTTCTGCATGGAAATCGAACCCACAACCTGTCGTGTTTACAGTCTCACGCTTGCACCTATTTTACAATAAATTAAACAATGTCAACAAAAATTTGGATGCTAAATCCCTAAAAAAATTTAGGAATATAAATTGCAAAAAGCATGCTTAACAAAATTTTGAATGTTAAAAAAACAGTCACAAAAAAAATGTAATTTCAAAACAAAATACCTCAACAAAAACTTAACATTCTATACCGTAGTTCAAGTCGGACCTATATACTCGTACATATACATATATCGACTTACTTCTAAATACCGAATTCTTTATATATACCGGCTTACCTTAATAAATTTTTCACTCTTCGCCACTGAGGTGTAGGATACAGAAATTTAAAGTAAATGTAAAAATTATGTATTTAGTAAGTAAAGCTTATTACTCTGTTCCGGTCTGTCTGCATTTTCTACTCAGGGGAATAATTTAATTTTACCGCTCTGGTTAGACAAAACGCGGTGTCTAGACTTGGAAAAGCGCGAAATTTTAGAATAATTAATTTATGTAAGTAGTATGTCTATAATTTAAATGCAAATTCAAATGTAATTAGTTTCTTTAAAAGATAATAAGAAAAAAAACCGACTTCAAATAGTATGCACTAAAAAGTACAATTATTACGAATCAACTCCAAAATCTACTCGTCAGGTCTTAACTAAATCTTAATAGGGCCATTCCAGAAGCACGCTTCTTCTTCTAGCCCTTATCCCATTATTTGGGGTCTCCTTACTTTTCTGCGATCTTGGGTTTTCGGTTCAGGCAATTGGGCTTGATCATCCGCTTCATCATATTCGCTTTCGCGTCGCATGAGGGGTAAGCCCTAGTATTTTTACCCGGTTTCATAGTCTTGTGCTTTCATGTAAGAAGAAAATGTTTTGGCTCTTAATTTTACGACCGGTTGCCGCCTGACGCCAATGCAGTAACTTTTTTTAAGAGCACTAGCTATCATATAAAAAAAAATATTTGTAAATTAGTTCACCCACACACACAGAAAACATTTAAAGAAATACTTTCGAATCTAATTATTTTTTGAAGTCGGTTAAAAGTATAGTGATATCACAATCACTTATCCTATTTGGCAAACAAAGGAATATTTAACAATTAATGTAATTTTAAGTATTTATTAATTAATATAACTTTTTTTATTAATTTCAGACTTTGTAATCCCAACACAAAGAACTTGGAAGAAGTTGACGAAATAGAAAGCATCACACCGGCGCGAGATGACGACGATATAACGCGGGCGAGGTACTCTGACTGACGTAGATATTAAATATTGGACTTTATTAACAAATGAATAAGGACTATATTTGTACGTGAAAATTAGACGTACCAATGACCTTAGATGAAAATAATATGGCAGGCTTGCGTTACTGTTGCCGAAATTTTGTGTTTGTAAATATTGGTTGGTTGGATTTAAAAAAAATATAGTGTATTATTTAAAAAATCAATTTGCTGATATTAATATGTTTGTAGTGAAGTTCAATTAAACTGAGGAATGAGAACGGAGTGTCTTAACACTAGATTCTCATTGGTTAAAAGCGGAAGATAAGTTAAAAAAAAAACGAATTGTAAACGTTTCTAGAAGTTGTTGTTAAGGAGTAATAATATTAAATAAAGAAAAATTACCAGATTATTATGTGCATTAAATTTATGTAAATCTTTATATATTCGATAGCTTATTTAATATGAAAAATAACAAATTTTGAATAGCCTAAGCCGTTTTCACACCGACTGTGTACTTGATGCGTGATGAATGCTTGGAAAAGTATAAGAAATATTATTAATATAGAGTTTAGTAGATTTATCTGCTAGGTCGCTAAAGATGATAGTTGTACCAATAGACACTTTTTTTTTTTTTACAAGTCCCGCCCCTTTTTGATATGACTTGGAGACTACAATTTTTGATTTACAGAATATTCTTAGAGTCCGGTTTAAAAAAATACCGCTCAAGTTCATTTAAAAAAAATATGTATATGTAACGTTATATACGTTGGTAACAAGGTAAAGCGCGGCGTTTAGTTCCGCCACTCAGCAATCAATGCCTCAATTCGGCGGAAAGTGGTGAACGGAGTGTCTTAACACTAGGTTCTCAGGTTCCCTCTGCCTACCCCGCTATATGCGGGATACAGCGTGAAGCTATGTATGTATGTATATATAACGTTATATAAATGATATGCATTAAGTTAATAATAATATATAGATACTAATAAAACCTAATCAACGAATCGATTTACGCAAATGTCAGATTCTAAAGCCATTGCCAATTTTTTTATTTTTTTTCACTGTTTTTTTAAGTATATAACTTTTTTTAACACGTTGACCGCTAATAAGATTTTGGTAAAATATCCATAGAATGTTTGAATGATTTTAGGTTTAATTTACGATAATTAGTTGGAAAACAATTATTTTACTTGTATTGAGACATTTTTTGAGGTGGTTTATTGTGTTTTTTGATGTGTCAGCCACCGGTGGTTGACTCGGTGCAATAGTAAAATATTACAGATAACGCCGCGTCGGTCAACGCTGGGTGACACGGCGGTCAACGTGTTAAGGGGCGGGATATAAAAGAAGTGTTGATATATAACAAAAATCGTGATTGTGTGAAGTACAAAAGTAGAAAGAGATGCCTGATCTATTTTGTTACGGTAGAAACATCCATATATAATTCATAGAAGTTAAATTATATAAACAAAACATTTAATGACATATGTATAATAATATTTAATTTTTCATATAATTATTCTCATTCAAACATTATTTTTTTGTTATAAAACTTCATTATGGACGAAATGACTATCTTGAAAGCGGAGAACGGAGTGTTTTAACACTATGGTCTCTCTGCCTTCTCTAATATATGTTCAAGTAGCATGTGTGCAAATATTATGATATTACTTTGACGAGATATGTTTATCAAATTGACGATTCTTTTATTTGATTACAAAAGAAAAGCATTTTTTACTAAATATTAACGAAAAATATATAATTTGACAGTAGTAAATAATAATTTGTGGAATTAAGTCAAAGTTAAGAGCTCTTTTAGCTTTATATCATCCTTTCTTTAAAATTTGGTGACACTGTAGAGGCCATTAGGGCCAACAGCATACTACACTTTCGAAAAAAAAATTAACAAATATTAATTTTATTAGTTATTATATTCTTTATTTGTTTATGTATTTAATAATTTTATTCAACACGAGCTTAAAATCTTACAAAATATAAATATATGTATTTTGGTTTAAATTATTTTTAATAATCGTCTTAGTTTTTGTTAGATCTACAACAAATACTATAAATATTCATACTCGGTCCGTTTAACATATTTCAGAAGGAAATTAAAATAGTAAAATCCACATATAGAGATATCAAATATTTGTACTTAATGAGTTTAAATTGTTTTGATATTGTAATATTATTATTTTATAACATTAGGAACTGTTTAAAAACCAAAATTTTTACATTCATATAAATTCACAATATGATTAAAAAATTATTTATTCAATTATTTCAAAAGAAACCTAAGTTATTTTAATCATCGACTAAACGATTCATATATTCCGGCTTCATTACAAAAAGTACAGCAATATATTTTAACACGAAATATCGTTTAAATGGACATAGAGTGGAGAAAAAATTACCACTAAATTTCCTCCGTCTACATCATATGACGTGAAATTGTTTGTTTTTTTGTTTAACTCCATTAAATAATGATTGAGACGTTCTCAAATAAAGCTTTGAAAAGCTGTTCGTTGAAATGCTATTAAAGCATTCAATAAAAATAAAAAAAAGCAAGTATGAATAGAATGAGATCTTTGATATTCGCGATTTTTACAAATATTAAATTAAATTATTTTAGCCGGATTAATTGGGTATATTTTAGTATACGGCAATACATTTTTCATCGCAGGTAGACCGCGACCACGGACTACTGTAAAGTGTTCGAAACGACGGATTTCAAAAAATATATTTCCGAATACTAAAATATACGCAATTAATCCAATTAAAATAGTTCCATTTAATATGTATGAATAGAGTATAGCTCAATTAGTACTGCATGCTTTCTTAATGACTTGTTGAGATGACTGAAGTTTTCTTAAGAATATGAGACTGAATGAAGAATGTGTGTGATTTGTTTCATATAAAAAAGTTAAAGGTAGTTCTAGAAAAAAACTACTTGTTTTAAACCATTCAGTGGATATTGTTTTTCTATCGTAAGTAATGTAAGTCAATCATTTTGAGTAACTGACACGTAAATGTCGCAGCTTTAGAAATATAGGGACCTAATCAAAAAAATATATGATTTTGTTTTTTTGTCACGATTTTAAGACAACGATCTTTATCGACTTTGATTAAAACAAGAGTATAAATAAAAAAAAAATATTTCTTTTCAAAAAAACTACATATATTTCAGTTGACGTTTCCCAAAAATTGTTATTTTTTTAAATAAGTCACTATAATTCTAGAGGTGCGATATGTTTAATGTATGTACATATTTTTATAAGAAACAGTACGCGTAGCGTGCATTAGTTGTGTAGTTTTAATTTATATTATGTCAAGGTATTTCACAGTGATCAATAAAAAATGGCCGTCTATGCAATAATATGATTGCTTCAAAATTTTAATACTAATATTGTAATAATTATCATTCTAAGCATTTTTTGCTGTGACGGTCTAATTTATTCGCTGCACAAAAAATATTTATAATAAATTCATACTATTAAGTTGACGAAATTGTTAGCAATATTATTATTTTTGGACGACAGATCGAGCGAGAAGTGTAATGTACTAAGTAACTGCAATGCAGTAAGAAACAATGCATATTATATTTATTGTCTATATATTATATTTTTTTAATAATCTGTGATTGGTGAATGTCAAACTGTGAAATTATTAATCATCACAATATTAAAGTGGATATGAGCTTAGTGTCAAGGAAATGTGGGTCATGTCCATATTTTTATTTTGGTGTCAAAACAATTTAAACGTGCACTGCTTTTCCTGTGTAACACAGAGCCTTAACTTGTAATTTATTTGTAGAAACTTTAAAATAATAATTTATTGTAAATAAGGAATAATATTGTACTTAAAAGTTGGGGGTTGATGGACACAAGTTGTTACATACATACTTTTACTCATATCGTGTAAAAGTTTTACTATTTTTACGGGAAATAGTGTATTTTGTATATAGAATGCTTTTAAATATCTCCGTCAATCCTCAGTAGCTTGTTGTAGCAAGCTAGTTGACGCATTTGTAGAATTAAATGGAATAAATATATGTAGTATTAGAATAAGCGACGAGTAGTTCTGTAGGTTATCACATGTCTATGGTACCTATATATATTGTGGATTGTCTTTGGTTTTCATCTTAAATTAGACACAAATTTGTTATATTAATTATATGCTTTAAATATTTAATTGAATTGAATTTCAATGTTTATGAATATGCTAAACTATTTAAGATTGCACATTTGTGTCTGATATGAAAGCGGACCTGTAAATATGAAGAGAAAATTATTTTTGTTATCAATTGTATTTCTTGTTTATTTTGTGTTGATTCAAACTTTACTTTCAGTTTATTATAAAATAATAAAGATTTTTCAAATAACATTTTCAGTGGATTTCATTTCCCTTATCATGAAAACATTTTTTTGAAGCTTGTTGTAGCGCAGTGACACAAGCGTGTGACTGTAAACATTATAGGTTGTGGATTCGATTCATACTCCAGGAAATGAAAATATTAAATATTTATAATAATTTATTTATAGTATTTTCATTTCGTCGCTCTGGTAACAAGGCAAAACGCAGCGTAGAGTCCTCTCTTCCTTTCCTTTTTTTGCTATATGTGGGATAGTGTGAAAATAAAAAAAAAAATATTTTTTCGTCCTTATCATAAGAGATTTAGAATGATGGAATGGAATGGATGGATTGATGATGAATATTATTTAAAAATCTGATTGATAAACATATTAATACATACAATAATAACAATGTCTCAATTCAGCGGAAAGTGGGGAATGGAGCTAGGTTCTTAGGTTCCCTTTGTCTATCCTGCTATATGCGTGATATAGTGTGAAGCTAAAAAAAATTATAGCATAAGGATGTATTATTAAAAAAAAGACATGACTACTTACATAAGTTTATATACAAAATAGATCATAAGATTCTTTCTTAAATTAGTATCTACACTATTCAAACACTCAATAAATTAAAATTAAAGTTTTCACCATATTCTTTTCAACCCAGCAGTACAGTCAAATAACAAAGGATTTTTAAATTCTCCTCTCATATCTAACATATAATGCATTAAAGTATTCTTAACTTTAAGCGGCAATTGAACTCTTGCTGTTTTCCTGTTTTCTTTACAACATACAAATTCTATAGGAACCTTCATTATTCTATTATTTTGAAATGGAGTATATGTTACAAAGGTCAGATGTCGCCCACCTTTATTTAAAATTAAATAACGTACTGATTTTAATGTGTACATCCATATTAGTCCCATTGATCCTGTGCCTGTTAAAGACAAAATAAATTTATTATTAATAATATTATAGAATACAACTGGACTATATATAATAAAAAAATGAAAAGACCAAATTTCCAATAA
The DNA here is from genome assembly GCA_033558755.1 of Philaethria dido. Taxonomy (NCBI): domain Eukaryota; kingdom Metazoa; phylum Arthropoda; class Insecta; order Lepidoptera; family Nymphalidae; genus Philaethria; species Philaethria dido. Next base: position 595,076 of record JAKGSA010000288.1, read on the forward strand.
GATCATAAGAAAATATACAAATGATATGAACATGTTGTATGGAGTATATAATATATAAAATATCAAATTTATTTGTCAATCTTCAGTCTAAAATATTAAATTTTTGCATTACAATTTAAAAACGTATTTACTTAACAATATAATTAAAATGAACATACCAATTATTATTGCAAACGCCCCTAAAGCATTTCGGTATTTATTTTCCCCTAAATTAATTTTTCTAAACCATGGAGTGTCTTCTGTAATCTTTGATCTGTCGACAGGCGCATCTCTTAAATTTTGCAAAGCGAAAACGCCTAAATATGTCCAAAACATGTATTGAACAACAGCGAATATATTCATATACATGTAAAATTTAGGGTTTTCGTACTTAAATAATATAACATCTTTAGTTACATTCGTATTTAACTCATGAATAGTTTTCGTTACAACTGATTGAGAACTATATTTTGCATTGATTTTTATTCTACTAACGGTGTTATTAACAGGGTAACGAAATAAAGCCGCTCTTTTTAATACTGAAGATGCATAGCTCAAAAAAGACATTTTTGTAAGAACTACTTTTTATATTTGTGAAACATAACCTAAAAATTGAAAAACCGTAATGTCAATTTTAGATGTCAATGTCACGTCCATGCGCCACAGATGTAATACAAATTATTATAAATTTTAGATTGTCCATGAATATTTTTAATTGTAAAACATAAGATTTTTACATAGAGAAACAATTCAATTTCGTTTCCAGAATTTATATGAACTCTCAGTTGAAAGGTATGATGAATTAACCAAGAAAAATTATTAAAGAATTTACAATTCGTTACGTGATACTATTAATTTAATTTTGCGTAAATATTGTTTAATTGTATTAAAATATATTGTTATATGATTGTTAAATCGTTTTTTCATATAGTATGAACGAATATAATAAATATATGAAAAAAAAGAATGTCACAATAACATCAATCAACGTTCACCTCCATAGACAATAAAAAGGAAGTGAATACTTTATAGTCTACGCTTATTCACGGCGTCTTTGTCAAGTTCGTTATTTCGTCGCGGCTGTGCTAATTGTAAATTACAACAGTAAAAATGTTGTTTTACGGAAGCCAGTAATATTAAAGATTTTGTTGTCTTATTTTCAAGACAATTCGTGAATAGCGTTTATCGCTCACGTTTTAAAAGCACGACACACAAGATGGCTGATATTAAGGTAAGCGGCCCGATCTTGGCGGCATTTTGATTGGTAACGGTCAAATTGTGATTGTTTATTTGTATTCATATGTTAATATTTGAAATTTATCACTTATATGCCAAAATATGAAACAAAGATTGTTATGAAATTATGTGAAACAATTGCCGTTTGTATGTTCAATGTCATTCAGTGAATAACATAAATATAGGATTATTGCATTACGTCTAGTGTAATTAGAATATGTTTTTATTTAATTTAAGTTGATAATTAAAATGTATTCATATAGCAAAAATAAGAATTTAATAACATATAATAAACATTCATAATTAAACTACCTTCAATACAAAAAATAAATAAAAAATCGTTATATTTAAAAAAAATATCTTATTTTATTTGTTATTAAAATCTCTTGTACTTGATACGCGAAAACGACATAAGTGTGTGTTTTAAATTTTTTACAATTGAGGCAGAAAATGTAAAGACTGCATATGGTGTTTTATTTTCATTAATATTTTACAATTTAAATCTTATTTCCTTAACATATTTAAACAAATTTAAAATGATAATAGTCTTATATGAGTTGTTATTAAAGGTTTGAAAAATATAAAAATATATATATATATATATATATATATCGATATATATATATATATAT
>JAKGSA010000288.1:597023-616694 GCA_033558755.1 Philaethria dido
TATATATATATATATATATATATATATATATATATATATATATATAAATCTACCTTCAATCACTGCTTTTTTTAACAACCAATCGTTTATTTTTTATTTGCTTGTAATGCAACTCTACAATAATTTATAAAAATAAATTTACATTTTGGTATGAATTTATTTTTATTAATAGTCTCATATATGTCTTTGTTTTGTAAAAGTGAAAAATCAAAAAAACATTACCAACAGATTATACAAAAACAATTAAAAATTTGTAAATAGTGAATTTTTGGCACATTAAGAATAATTTATACTGAAAAAAAAAAACAGAAGTTTTGACTTATGTTCACAATTTAGGTACATAGAATATACAGTATAGGTTTTATCATGTTTACAAAGCTTAATTTTTGTAGTTTGCTTTATAATATTACCCAAGTAATAAATAAACACTTTTACAGTCAATGCTTGCAAAAATGAGTAATGGTACTCAAAATGGGAATGCCATACCACCCGCTAAGGGTCAAAAAGGCACCATCGAAAAGATATATCAAAAGAAATCCCAGCTTGAGCACATCCTCCTTCGTCCTGACACTTACATTGGGTCTGTTGAACGAGCCACCGAAACTATGTGGGTGTATGACAAAACCAAGGAGTGTATGGTGCAGCAAGAATTGAATTATGTACCAGGTATTTTGGTTTTTATTTTATTTATTTATTTTTTTTTTAACTTCTCGCTGTATCCCTCATATACCAGGGTAGGCAGAGGGAACTTGAGAACCTAGTGTTAAGATACTCCATTCTCTTTCAACATTTCCGTTCCCAACTTTCTGCCGGATTGAGGCATTGCGTGCTGAGTGGCGGAACTCAACGCCGCGCTTTGCCTTGTGTACCATTTTATTTATTTTAATTATTTATATTTATTTAGATTAAAATATTATCTTAAAGAGAAAAATGTAGCTACATGCTTTATCTCGCATAGCAGGGGTAATGAGTAAGAATCCAGTGTTAAAACACTCCATTCATTTTCTGCCAGAATTCCAGACATAGTGTGATAATTGGCGGAACTCAACACTGCGTTTTGTTTTAACATAGGGGAGAAATGAAAATAATTATATTTATATATAATCATTCACCCAAATGGGAATTGAACCCATAACTTATTGTGTTTACAGTTGGATGCTGTCTGACTGCATCATAATGCCTTTGTTATAAAGAGATATTCAACTTTCAATTGAATTGACTTAGCTAATAATTTGAAAAAGTGGGACATGAAAAGATATATCGTCTGTCGTGTCGCAGAGGCGTGCGACTGTAAACGCGACAGGTTGTGGGTTCGATTCCCACTGCAGGAAATGGAAAATTTAGTATTTTCATTTCTTGGGTTTTGTAACAAGGCAAAGCGCGGCGTTGAGTTCCGCCACTCAACACGCAATGCCTCAATTTGGCGGAAAGTGGGGAATGGAAATGTTGAATGAGAATGGAGTGTCTTAACACTAGGTACTCTGGTTCCCTCTGCCTACCCCGCTATATGCGGGATACAGCGTGAAGTTAAAAAAAAAATAAAAGATATATATATAGATAAATGTGGGCTATATTTAAAATTACATGTTTTATTTACTCCGTGTGATAAAAACAATTAGCAGAGTAGCAACAATCTATTTCTTTAAAAGTAGTATAATACTCATTTTTCTCTATGTACCTTGTTAAATGCAGATATTGGATAATATTCGTTATTGCACTTAAAGTTTACAAAGAATGAAAGACAATAGTATTAGATGGTAACAAAGGTGGACTTACCTCTAGAAGAGATCTCTTCCAGGCAACCGGTGGAGGTGGAAGCGTAACAAGTAGCGGGATTGAGATTCAGCGCAATTCAAAAAAATACTTAAGAGACATCTATAATATATTTATATTGAATATATAAATTAACAAATAAAAATATAAAATAGAATATATATATATATATATATATATAAATAAATAAATTTACAATAAAAAACTATATTTTTTTTAAATTAAAGAATTTAATCTTAAAGATATTCTTTAATTTCGTCAATAAATAATTTCTAATATTTCAGGTTTGTACAAAATATATGACGAAATTCTAGTTAACGCGGCTGATAACAAGCAAAGAGATGCCAAAATGGATGTAATCAGAATTGACATAAATCAAGAACAAAATACAATTTCTGTATATAACAATGGATGCGGCATCCCAGTAGTGATGCACAAAGAGGAGAAAATGTATGTGCCAACTATGATATTTGGACATCTATTGACTTCTTCAAATTATAATGATGAAGAAGAAAAAGTGACCGGTGGAAGGAACGGCTACGGAGCTAAGCTCTGTAATATATTTTCAACAAAATTTACAGTAGAAACTGCATCCAAACAGTATAAAAAACATTTTAAGCAGACTTGGGGTTCTAACATGACTAAGGCATCGGAACCCAAAGTGAAAGAATCTGGTAAAGATGATGATTTCACAAAAGTGACTTTTAGCCCTGATTTGGCTAAGTTTAAAATGGAGAAACTAGAAGACGACATTGTAATGCTAATGTCACGTAGAGCTTATGACGTGGCGGCTTCTTCACAAGGAGTAAAAGTTTATTTAAACGGGGAACGATTGAAAATTAACAAATTTAAAGATTACATTGATTTGTATATAAAAGGTAAAGAAGATGAGAACGGGCAGCCTTTGAAGGTTGTGTATGAGAAAGTGAATGACCGTTGGGAAGTAGCACTCACACTTTCTGACAGGGGATTCCAACAAGTGTCTTTTGTTAACTCTATCGCTACCACTAAAGGTGGTAAGCACGTTGACACAGTCGCTGACAGCGTGGTTAAGAATGTTCTAGAAGTATTAAAGAAGAAGAATAAGGGAGGTGTTAATATTAAGCCTTTCCAAGTTAAAAATCACATGTGGATTTTTATCAACTGTCTCATAGTAAACCCAACCTTTGACTCGCAAACTAAAGAGAATATGACTCTTCAAGCTAAAAGTTTCGGTTCCAAGTGTAATTTTTCAGAGAAATTCGTGACTGCGGTATCGAAATCGGGATTAGTAGAATCAGTATTATCTTGGGCTAAGTTTAAAGCCCAAACAGAGTTAGTTAAAGCATCCGGTAAGAAACAAAGCAAACTGAAAGGTATACCGAAGTTAGAAGATGCTAATGATGCTGGAAGTAAGAATTCTCATCTCTGTACACTAATTCTCACTGAGGGAGACTCAGCCAAAACCTTGGCTGTGTCGGGACTCAGTGTGGTCGGAAGAGATCACTACGGTGTGTTCCCTTTAAAGGGTAAACCACTCAACGTGAGAGACGCTTCACACAAACAAGTTCTAGAAAACGTAGAAATTAACCACTTAATTCAAATAATTGGTTTAAAATATAAGAAAAAATATAATTCAGTAGATGATTTGAAAACGCTGCGATACGGTAAAGTCATGATAATGGCCGATCAAGATCAAGACGGGTCCCATATTAAGGGGCTCATCATAAACTTTATACATCACAATTGGCCAGAACTACTCAAACTGCCGTTCTTAGAGGAGTTCATTACACCTATCGTAAAAGCGACGAAGAAAGATAAGGAAATATCATTTTATTCGTTACCAGAGTTTGAAGAATGGAAGAATGAAACTGAAAACCATCATACATACAATATAAAGTACTACAAAGGTTTGGGTACCTCCACGTCTAAGGAGGCTAAAGAATACTTTCAGAACATGGACCGGCATAGAATTAGATTTCGTTACAGTGGTCCTACAGATGATCATCATATAGAATTGGCCTTTTCAAAGAAAGGCGCTGATCAGAGAAAGGAATGGTTGACGAGTCACATGGATGAAGTGAAACGTAGAAAGGAAATTGGTTTACCTGAAAGGTATTTGTATACAAAAGACACGAAAGCAGTTACTTACTCTGATTTTGTTAATTTGGAGCTGGTTTTGTTTTCTAATGGAGATAATGTGAGGTGAGATTCAAGTTTACAAATAAATAATATATTTTAATTTTATTTTAAATTTTCAATTTAAAGGTTATTATTGATTGTAAAAGCTAATTGTCAGTTCCAACCCAACATAGAATCATCATCCCAACATAGAAGCAAATAATTATTTTCATTACCCCGTTTTGTTGAGGCATAGCACGGCGTTGAGTTCCGCTACTCAACATAAAGTATATTTAAAAATTAAAGTAAAATTCGAAATTTTAACAATAGTTGACTTAGTTAAACTACAAAATCTATTATTACATTTATTTTATCTATCTTTAAATCTTCTTTTATTTCCCGTTTTGACAGTAGGTGTTCTCTGATTAAGGTTGCTATAAGGAATAAAACGGGAAAATGTAAAAAAAAAGAAATTAAATTAAATCTATCAAAAAAATCATATATTTTACTTACTTACTTACCCCTTACGCTGTATCCCGCATATAGCAGGGTCGACAGAGGGAACCTAGTGTTAAGACACTCCGTTCCCCATTTTCCGCCGAATAGAGGCTTTGTGTGCTGAGTGGCGGAACTCAACGCCGCGCTTTGCTTTGTTACCAAACCCAGGAAATGAAAACTTCCTTTTCCTGGAGTGGGAATCGAACCCACAACCTATCGCGTTTACAGTTGCACGCTTGTGCCTCTGCGCCACGACAGGCGTTACATATTTTTATAATAATAATAAAATAATTTAAAATATTTCCAGATCAATTCCCTCAATGATAGATGGGTTGAAGCCCGGCCAGCGTAAAGTGATCTTCACTTGCATAAAGCGTAACGACAAGAGAGAGGTCAAAGTGGCGCAGCTGGCTGGTTCAGTTGCGGAACACTCGGCTTATCATCATGGTAAGGAGTTTATTTCTTTAAATATTTAACATATGAGAAATTATTGTAATTTAGATTTTAAGCAGTCAGTTTGTTTGTTAATATAGAAGTAAAAAACTGTATGTATGTGTGTAGTACTGGTAAGTTATCAATATAACAAAGATTTTTTTTGTTACCGTACCCAATGCCCTGTCAATACAGGGCATTGGGCAGGGCAACAAAAAAAAAAATATTTTTTTTAATTTTACTTTTTTTCATTACGAAATTCCAAGTAGACATGTGACATATGATTGTTTATTATGTTTCAAGCACTTTTATTTGCCAATTGAGCTATATATGATACATTCTCATTTTTATTGACCAATACAGTTATTATATCTATGATAATATTTAAAAAAAAAAAAAAATTTTCTTAGCTTAATAACATAGACTAAAAATTATAGCACTGACAAAATCGGGTTTCATACAATTTAAACATATATTTTTTTCCTTTTATTTTTTCGCCTGTCGTGGCGCAGAGGTACAAGCGTGCGACTGTAAACGCGACAGGTCGTGGGTTTGATTACCACTCCAGGAAATGAAATATTTCATTTCCTGGGTTGGTAACAAGGCAAAGCGCGGCTTTGAGTTCCGCCACTCAGCACGCAATGCCTCAATTCGGCGGAAAGTGGGGAACGGAGTGTCTTAACACTAGGTTCCCTCGGCCTACCCTGCTTTATGCGGGATACAGCGTGAAGCTATGTATGTATTAAAACTATTAGTTTTTCAAAATGTAATTTATTTACGCACCATTGAGCGATACTAGTACTTATGTGCTGGCTATCTTTGCGTTGGTGCTACATAGACGATTGTTATTATTTAAAGCTATTTTATTCTTAGTAGCTTTTGAAAATGACAATCTACAATTTTTTATATAGCCATATTATGGTTAGTGGCCTATATCTCCCCAATTTCGAAAGATAAATCAGTCTTAATATGCAATACCTAGATTTTACAAAATGGCGAATAGTTTCGTGACATTAGATTTTCTTTGACTACTCTTATAAGTATGAAGCTCCAAAAAATGGTTAAATTATAATTGGAAACTTATTGAATTAATTTTTACTCGTATAACAGGGTAGGCTAATAAAATCTAATGTTCAGACACTCCATTATGCACTTTCCGTTCGAATTCGAGATACTGCTGGTTGGGTAACGGAACTCAACTCCGCGATATGTTTTACTAGTGCAAGAAAACGGAAATATACCTTCTCTCGAGTGGTAATCGAACCGCAACCATCTAACTTACAGTCTTTCCACTGTGCCAAGACGGTTTTTTTTAACTAAATTATTTTTTTTTTAAATTCACAGGTGAACAGTCCCTAGCAATGACAATAGTGAACTTGGCGCAGAACTACGTGGGTTCCAACAATATTAATCTATTAGAGCCTCGCGGTCAGTTTGGTACTAGACTATGTGGTGGTAAGGACGCGGCTAGCGCCCGTTACATATTCACACTCATGTCCCCGCTTACAAGACTGGTGTTTCATCCACATGATGATCCTTTACTTATTGTGAGTATGGAAAAAAACTTTATTTTTGTTGGTTAGGCCATTTGTTGTTGTTAGACAAATTTTTTTCTATGATTTGGAACTGTGAAATAAATGCAAAAGTGATTTTGCAAATAGAAGAAAGAAATTTAGTTAGCTCTTTTAAAATTCGAGTTTGAAAAGTATAGTATATAGAAGTAATAATAATAATCTAATACTTTGAATGCAGAGAAATACTTCGATTTTATTTTTCGTATATCGTTTTGGTTTAGTTGTAATATTTGATTCCTGATAGATGTAATTTTTTCAAAAAATAGTATAACTGAGTAGCTACAAATATTTGGCTTTGACAAATAAATTTATAAAGTCAAAACAATGTTTATATTGACTAAAATAATAATTCTATATATAGTTTTTTTTATTTCAAGTATCACCTTTTAGCGAAAATTACAGACATACAAATAAATAGATGTCAAAAGAGTTCATTTCAATATACATAAAACTAAAACAAAAAAATTATATATAATATAGATTAAATACACTCTCTCTTTCTTTTACAGCATGAATTTGAAGATAATCAAAAAATTGAGCCGGTCCACTACATTCCAATTTTGCCCATGGTGCTAGTGAATGGCGCTGAAGGCATCGGTACCGGCTGGTCCACTAAGATACCTAACTACAATCCTAGGGATATTGTTGCTAATATTAGGTCAGTGTACCTTTAAATTAAACTATGTTAACACTTTAACGACTAGGGACGCCAATTGACGACGCTTACTTTGTTTTTAGCTAGTTTTAATCAAATTGCTTTACACGATTACATTTCGCAATATGATTATTTCATATATGACGCCAATTGGAGTCCCCGGTCGATAACGTTGGTTTTGGTTAGGACGCCAATTGGCGTGCCCAGTCGTTAAAGTGTTAATCATTTTACTGTCGTATATATTGGTTCTTGAAAATATATTTAAGGAAAAACTGATGTTTTGATTACTTTTTTTTTTAACTTCACGCTGTATCCCGCATATAACGGGGTAGGCAGAGGGAACCAGAGAACCTAGTGTTAAGACACTCCATTCTCTTTCAACATTTCCGTTTTCCACTTTCCGCCAAATTGAGGCATTGCGTGTTGAGTGGCAAAACTCAACGCCGCGCTTTGCTTTGTTACCAAACCCAAACTTTTTTAAAATGTATTTATGTTTGTAATCAGATGTGTGTATTTTTTTTCATTGTTGCTTTTTGGTGTAGTTAGTCTGGAAATCTTAATCTTTGTAATGATTATTAATACAACTGTTAAACACAAAATAATTTATATTTTTACCAATGTGTAAAAAATATTTTACATTGTATTTATTTTCCTTTTTTCCTTTTTCTATTTAATTTATCGTAAAATAAATATTCCTTTTATACTTTTATGATATTAGAGTCAGGGAATGGAAAGATAATTTCATTAAGTAAATATGTAATAAAATCTTTAGTATATACTTACAATAATATATCAATTATTTCTAATTTCTTATACAGACGAATGTTAGACGGCGAAGAGCCAGTGACAATGCACCCCTGGTATAAGAACTTCCGCGGTACTATCGAAGGCTTCAGCGACAAATATGTCATTTCTGGTGAGGCGGCCATCTTGCCTAACGAGAAAATAGAAATCACGGAGCTTCCGGTTGGCGTCTGGACACAGAATTATAAGGAGAATGTATTGGAACCTATGCTGGGGACGGATAAAGTGAAGCCGTTGATATCTGAGTATAGGGTTAGTTTTTATTTTTAACATCTAATTTAATTTATTTTGTATGTTAAATAGTAGAGAAGTCACTACTTTATAATTGCTTGGCCGTTTAGAGTTAGTTTGCTTATTGGAATTTAATACCTTACATTTTTAATCAAAAAAAGGAAGACATTATTCTTTTGGAGTTATTTTTTTTAAAGTAAATCTAAGTCTAAGTTTAAAATTAACTTAGTATTAAAATACAATAAACAAACAAACAAAATTTGTTTATGTTGATTATAAACTATGAAATCCTGTTTGTTTCTCATATTCATAGTAAATTTTGTGACATGCTCTCTTAGTGCCCCATTTAGTGAATCTATATGACAAATTTCAAATTTATATATGCAGTAGTTACAGCTGAGTTTTGTCCCTACAGTCAGTCAGTAAGAAATTAATTTTACATATATTTACAATTTATATAGAATAAATTTGCTAAAAAACATTAATTATGTCAAAGTCAAAGTCAAATAATTTTATTCAAAATAAGAAGTTACAAGCTTCATTTTTTGAACGTCAAATAATTTACCACCGGTTCACTAAATTTAATGCCTCAGAGCTGAGAAGACCCGGCGCAAGAAACTCAGCGGGACTATTTTTTTAATTTTTATTTTTTTTTATATTCGACAATGGTTTACAATTCTTTATTATTGGCAATGATACCTTTGAAACAGACTGGAGTAAATATGTATGTAAATTTCAAATGATTATAAACATATAATATATAATTATTACATTCCAGGAATATAACACAGATACAACAGTGCGTTTTGTTGTATCATTGCTGCCGGGGAAACTGGCGGAGGTTGAAGCTGAGGGTATTCACAAAGTGTTCAAGTTACAGACAACTATCTCTATGACGTGTATGAATGCGTTTGATCATAATAATTGTTTGAAGAAGTAAGTATTTTTAACTTATTGTAGCAAAAAGTATTGTTCATTTATGGTAATAGAAATATTAGAAAAAGTATAAAAATACTAAGGATATAGTAGCAGGATTTGAACCTGTGTTCTTGGAGTGTGCATGTATGTTGATTGGCTTTGACACAAATCAAAAATATAGGAATTTGATATATGTAATATCATTGTAGAGGTTTTATGGTATTTAACTTAATTTTTTTAATGTGAATTTTAATATATGATTAAGTAATAGATTGTTGAGTTAAAAAACAGTCTGTCAAAAAATAACATATTGGTTAATATTTTATAATCTTTTTTCTATTCATATTACTTATTAAGTATAATAATATCTTCAAATAACTTCTAACGCTGAGAGTAGATAATTCGAAATTATTATAATACATACATACATAGCTTCACGATATTATATCCCGCATATAGCCAGGTAGGCAGAGGGAACCTAGTGTTAAGACACTCCATTCCCCACTTTCCGCCGAATTGACGCATTGCGTGCTGAGTGGCGGAACTCAACGCCGCGCTTTGCCTTGCTACGAAACCTAGGAAATGAAGAACTCCATTTCCTAGAGTGGGAATCGAACCCGCGTTCGCGTTTACAATCGCATGCTTGTGCCTCTGCGCCACGACAGGCGTTTATTATAATAACAAAAAATATTTATTAATTGCTTATTTCTTTATTTATTTTATTACACAGATACGACAAAGTAGAAGAAATTCTTCGCGATTTCTACGACGTAAGGCTAAAGTATTACGCCAAACGTAAAGAGTTCTTAGAAGGCCAGTTACAGGCAGAGGCAGACAAACTGACAAACCAAGCGCGTTTCATAGTAGAGAAGTGCGACAAGGGACTCGTTGTGGAAAACAAGAAGAGGAAAGCTATGGTAGAAGAGCTTATTAAAAGGGGTATGTTTGTTATATTATTTGTCTTTTTTTGTATTATTTTGAAAAAAAAAAAGTTTTTTGTAACACGTACGCGCAATTACGCAGAAGACGCTTGATGAGTGTTACCGTCTAATGGTTTTTTATCCCACATATAGCATATCATTTTTAAATCGTAACTAAAGTAGAACTTATTATTACGTATTAGCACCACGAAATGTCCGAAAACATATCAACTGTTCTATATATTTTTGTTAAGTAATTATGAGTTTCCATGGAAAGTGTTAAAGTAGAGTAAGCCTAAATTTTGTTTGCTGAAATTAATTATGCAAGTGGAAAAAAAATTGTGACAATTTTTAAATTTGATAAAAATAAAAAGTGTTTGGTGACCTATTTAAATCAAGCTTGGGGTATAAAAAAACTGAAGTCCGGTATCTCTGTTATATAACTTGTCAAATGTTTGTAAACGGACTTGCGGGGTGACTATATATATGACAATACACCCTCTGCGCAAATATCTGCTTGAACCTCTGATAATTCATAAAGATTTTGTCGGGCTATTGCATAACTTATATTTTTATAATTGTTTATAATATTATTATATTTAACAAGCATTTATAAATTTAAATAAATTTATTTTTAGTTGATTGTTTTTTAATTTATTTATAATGAATGACTAATGAATCTAAGTCTGTACGTTTTTTATTCTGTTTTTTTTTTAAATTTATCTTACGTAAATCTAGTTTTTCAAAAATTTCTGAATAATACCTTTAAAATTATTGTTATGAACTTGCTTAGTTCATAACAATAATTTTAGTCTACCTAAAGGACACCATATATTCTCACTTATTCCTTTTTTATTTTATTTTTAATTACTTATTACAAATTAATATACTAATAAAACTTTTACAACAGGTTATGCGCCTGACCCAATCGCGGAATGGAAGAAAAGGGCCAGCAAGATGCAAGGACTCAATGCACTGGAGGATGATGAGCAGCAGGAATCTGAAGATGAACCTGAGCCTGAACCTGAAGTCAAAGGGAAACCAGTGGATCCTGGTGAGTTTGTGTTTTGAAAAAAAAAAATAGTTTTTTAAATATATATTTTTAATCAATTTCAAAAAAAGAGTTTTCAATTCTAGTTTATATTTTTTGTGAATAACTTATATTAACTTATGTTTTTATTGAGCCAATTTTGATACTTTTTGGTTTTATATCATCAGACTAGCCATCAATTCTTCTAATGTGGTCCTATTTTATATTTATTTAATATGTGACAAGTAGTTTTTGAGCTATTCGTCATAATGTTATTTTTTAGTACATTTTAATTGAAGTTGATTTTACTTTTTTGTTGAAATCTTAATTATTTTGACAATATTGTAAGACATTGTGATAGTGTTTGTTTGCGGTGGTTATGAGTGTGGTGCCCACTTGCGGTAATGATTATTTATGATTTAAATTATTTTTATTTCTTCTTTCTTGTCTTCGTAATGTCTTCAACACGTAATTTCTAATTTACGCTACGTTTACTAGATTTCAATTTTAGCTTAGATATTATTATGAAGTAATTTATATATTTTTTTATTTTTTATATTAATAATTATATATTCTCTTTACAGAAAAAGCCTTCCAACAACTAAAAGAGGTTAAAAAGTTTAACTACCTCCTTGGTATGTCCATGTGGATGTTGACCAAAGAGAAGAAAGATGAACTACTCAAGCAGAGAGATCAGAAACTTGTTGAACTTACCACCTTAAAGTAAAAATTTTTTTTTTTTAATTTATTTATCTGTAACATATAAACTATGCGATCAGACAGATATCAGGTCAAAAAATTATATTCAACATTTTTATTTATTATTAGTTTTTATTTCTCTAATTACATAGATGTTGTATATTACATAGCTGGTTTTCTGTTTTCTGGAATTCGCCAATATTGATTATGTTTTCGAAAGTAACAATTTAAAGCACTTTTTGTTGTTCAATTTGATTGAAAATTTGCACACATGATAATTATGTTGAATATTACGTCATATTATATGAGTAAATACCTTAAAACGTGTGTGTAGTTTGTTTTTGAAATCAATTTGTTATTAAATATTTGCTAATTTATTTTAATTAATATATTATAGGGCAAAAACACCATCGTTGCTATGGCGTGAAGATCTGGACACCTTTTTGATACGTCTCGAAGATGTAGAGGAGAAGGAGAGACAAGAAGAGTCATCTACAAACAAGAAGACTTCTAAGGCTATGGTAAAATAAACTATTATTTTATTTAATGAGAGATAGTTTTTATTTGTATAGGAATTTGAATTAAATGTGTAAGTTTTTGGGGAAGGCTGGATGTTAGTCTTTGATGCAAAATTATTGAACCGGTCTAGAAAATGAAACTACAGTAATATAGTCTATAAAGCTATTATAAGCACTTTCGAATCGTCAATTTACAAAGGTGTCAGTCCTAACGGAAGTCCTACCACCGGCTCGGAAGGCAGTTCTGCTGAGAAAAGCCGGCAACAAACTCAACAGTTGCTCTTTTCAAATAAAATTTTTACAATAAATGTACAACTATGATGAGCCTCCCGGGTGAGCGTCAACAGCATTTAATTCCACACATTGACATCATTATAGTATTCTTGGACAGAATAATATACTTTTTTCAATAATACGTTCTTAATCTTAACTTTAAATTGTTGAAGTGGCAGATTTGTAATTATTTCTGGAATTTTATTACACATGCGTATACCTTGTGGTAACACGTAAGTTGCAATTTTGAATTTGATTTATAAAAATGTTTAACTTGGTTATAACAAAAAGGACTGAACACTGATGTTAATTATTTGTGCCTTTTGTACATTTTGTAATAGTTTTCTTATTTTTTTTATATGCAAAGATGGAAAGGATGAAGGTAACATACATTTTATTGATACTTTATTTTAAAAATTCCATTTACTATATTTTTCTATATAAAATATTAACTATATTTACGCCTGTAGCCTGTCGCAGGGGCGCAAGCGTGCGACTGTAAATGCGACAGGTTGTGGGTTCGATCCCCACTTCAGAAAAGGTAAAATTTAGTATTTTTATTTCTTGGGTTTGGTAACAAGGCAAAGCGCAGCGTTGAGTTCCGCCACTCAACACGCAATGCTTCAATTCGGCGGAAAGTGGGAAACGGAATTGTTGAAAGAGAATGGAGTGTCTTAACACTAGGTTCTCTGGTTCCCTCTGCCTACCCTGCTATATGCGGGGTACAGCGTGAAGTGAAAAAAAAAAAACAATTATTATATTTTATTTTTAATTTTTTTTTTAAACAGGGTGCAAATAAAAAGAATCGTAAATCTCTAATGGACATCGCTCCCTCTGAGAACGGCAGACGAGTTGAGCCTAAAATATCAGAAGATCTCATCAAGAGGATACAAGCCGCTGAGAAAGCGAAAATTAAGAAGGAAGTTAAGAAAGAATATGATCCTGTAAGTTTGTAACATATTCATTTTTTGTATAATTTAATTATATTTTATTAAAAAGTGTAAACGCGATTGGTTGTGGGTTCGATTCCCATACGGGGGTATGGGTATGGGTGGCGTTGAGTTCCGCCATTCAACACGAAATGTCTATTTCTATTATTTCTTATTATGTGAAAGTAGTGAACGGGGTATAGTTATATTAGGTTCTCTGCCATTACACTGCTATGGGGAATAAATCGTGAAGTAACTACAAAATTTACGTGTTGAGTGGTGGAGTTCAGTGCCGCGTTTTTGATTTACCAAAGCTGAGAAATGAAAATAATATAAATATACTTCGAGCGGGAATCGAATACATAACCAATTGTGATTACAGTTAAACCTTGTCCCATTGCGCCACGACGGCCATAATTGTTTTTGTGGTATATAATTGTTTTTTAAATTGGTATATAATTGTTTTTTTAAAGGATGATCCCACTGGTGTCAGTCCGGTTAGCGCGGAAAAGAAACCCAAAGCGCGCGTAAAGAAAGAGAAACCGGAAAAAGCGGACAAAGCTGACAAAACTGACAAAGCTGATAAAGCTGACAAAACTGATGGTCTGAAACAGACTAAACTTACATTCAAGAAAGAAACTAAGAAGGTAAAAACTTAATTGTATTTTTTTTTAACCTTCAAGTTGTATCCCACATGCAGGAGGGTAGGCAGAGGGAACCTAGTGTTAATACACTCCGTTCCCCACCTTCCGCTGAATTGAGGCATTACGTGTTGAGTGGCGGAACTCAACGCCGCGCTTTGCCTTGTTACCAAACTCAGGAAATGAAAATATTAAACTTAATTGTATTGTGTACCTATATAATTTTTAATTTGAATTTTTAATTTTTTAATGGATCCATTTTAAATACTCGAATATATTTTTAGTGTTATGTCAAAATCAAAATAGCTTTACTTGCTAAATGATTATTCTTAGAAATAGTCTTTAGTAATAATTAATAAAAAAAAATCCTATGGAGATTCAACATAAATAACATCAAGCATATAAGAATTTCGACCAATATATATTTTTCAATGTTTATCTTTCAAAATTGCGTAATGTATACTATAAAGTGATATTTTCATTGATTTATTTTTAAATTTCAGACGCAAAAGAAAATGACGTTCAGTGGCAGCAGTTCAGGAGAAATGTCGAACTCGGACGCGGAAATAGTGGAGCCGCCCGCGCCGAGGGAGAGGCAGACCACGCGACGAGCTGCTACCAAGGTTATTTTTTTTTTAACTTCACGCTGTATCCCGCACATAGCGGGGTAGGCAGAGGGAACCTGAGAACCTAGTATTAACACACTCGATTCTCTTTCAACATTTACGTTCCCCACTTTCCGCTGAATTGAGGCATTGCGTGTTGATTGGCGGAACTCAACGCCGCTCTTTGTCTAGTTACCAAACCCAAGAAATGAAAATACTAAATTTTACATTTCCTGGAGTGGGAATCGAACCCACAACGTTTACAGTCGCACGCTTGTACCTCTGCGCCACGACAGGCGTTATTAATAAGGTAATTTAATATTGATATCTTATAAACTTATAACTGTAAACGCGACAGGTTGTGGGTTCGAGTCCCACTCCAGGAAATTGAATTTTTCATTTCCTGGGTTTGGTAACAAGGCAAAGCGCGGCTTCTAACGGCGGAAAGTGAGGAACGGAGTTCTAGGTTCCCTCTGCCACCCTGCTATGTGCGGGATACAGCGTGAAGCTATGTATGTATGTATGTATGTATGTATAAACTGGGATTTTAATGGGTGCGGGTTCGAATTTAGATGTTCTAAATTTTTGTGAGAAGTTTTATTTTTTTGGTTTCTTTTAATTTACATGCTCATGTTAAGTAAGTACTGAAACAAATATTAAAGAAACTAATATTGACTGACTGGTGAACAGAGTTGACTGATTACTGCATGTCTAATAGGTTACATTCTTTTTGTTCATTTCATTATTACCAAATTTTTTTAATTATTACCAAATTCACATTTACACTGCTTAACATATCGTATACCTTTAATATAAAATTACCTTACTGTTATTCTTTAAAAATATTTATTTTGATACAAATTATTACTTTGTGTAGTAAAACGACAAGCTCACGACCAAGACTGCTTTATTTCCGTTATACATGTTATTTCCATCTACCTTACAATCATTGATATATTACATCTTCCCCTTACAAAAAAAAATAATAAAAAAAAGTTGTAAACAATACAAAAACAAAAATAAGTAACAAATTCCCATCACCATTACAAACATATATTAGCTATATTATTATTTCTTTGTCTTTTAAATAACAATTCTAATTTTTCACGCACCTTACGCGCAGCTGATCGAATATGTGCCTCGTCCGCTTCACTAGGTAAAGCCTTGGGTGGAAACCGTTTAACGTTTTCTATTTCCCTCCACTCTCTGTTATCTATTTCGATCTCCGCGTCATCATATTTCTCCTTCCCTTCTAAGGAAGGAGAAGATGATTCTTGCAACGACGTAGACGTAGTTTGCGCCTTAATAAGGTGAAGACGATTTCGTCAATATATTGTTAATATATTTAATAAGTGAATAAACAAAAAGCTATTATTTTTACTTATTATTATTTAACTTATATTTTCCAGGTACAAAAGTACAAAGATGGTTCAGATGACTCGAACTCTGGCTCAGACGTAGAGTTACATGAGAATAAAATAGAGTCTGAAGGTGAAGCGCCTCGCGCGATGTCCCTCAGCGATGATGATGATGACTTCAATGTTAAGACACATGGTGATAAGAAACCTGCTGAGATGGATTCGGGTAAAAATATTTAGAAATATAAAATGAATTTCTGCGCCTGTTCGCCTGTCGTGGTGCAAGGGCACAAGTGTGCGACTGTAAACGCGACAGGTTGTGGGTTCGATTCCCACTCCAGGAAATGGAATTTTTCATTTCCTGGGCTTGGTAACAAGGCAAAGCGTGGCGTTGAGTTCCGCCCCTTAGCACGCAATGCCTCAATCTGGCGGAAATTGGGGAACGGATTTGTTGAAAGAGAATGGAGTGTCTTAACACTAGGTTCTCAGATTCCCTCTACCTACAGTGCTATATACAGGATACAGCGTGAAGTTAAAAAAAAAAATTAATTGATTAATTAAACCTAGGAAGATTTGAACTCACATTCCTTTAAAAGTTATATATTTTTATTGAGTTACATCAAAATTCTCATGCTGTTGCTAAAAATTTGTTATTGAAAATTGGAATTCACCTATATATTTATTTTATAATCATGTATTTTCATATGGAAATATTTATTCATTAATATTTGTATATATTAATCACTTCTGTTGCTAATTTAGTGAAAAACAATGCACAGCACGAACTCAAAAGAAGTGTGTACTTTCCTTGGGCAATAGTAAGGGAGTTATTAAAGGTTTTCGGGTAATCCTACAGAACTAAAATCCGGGATTTTATGACAATAATAATGAAGTTGTTGTCGTCAACAGATATCTTTATCTAGTTGTTGTCGTCAACAGATATCTTTATCTAGTTGTTGTCGTCAACAGATATCTTTATCTAGTCATAGATATCGTTATCTAGTTATTGAATATTAAATGAATGACACGGGTAAAGTACTCATTCAACAATTTTAATTTATTACATTAACTTACAGACTGCCTCTTCGACTCACTCATAGAAGATACTAAAAAAGAAGAATTACAAAGAAGTAAAGAGACAATACCAACAGTGCTATCCAGTGATGAAGATGAACCACCACCATCCCCGCCCAAGAAGAAACCGGCTCCTAAAAGAAAACTCATGACTATTGACAAGGAAAAGGAGAAACCCAAGAAGAGACCTGCTAAGGTCCTGCTGAGTCAAGACAGTGATGATGATGATAGCATATTTGATAGTAGAAAGGTTGGTTTGGTTTTTTTTGTGTATATTTATGTCGTTTTATGTTGTTAATTTTAATGGTTTGTTCTGTTGTGTTGAATTTTAGATACGTTAAAAGTTTTGTAGAAATAATTATATTGATTAAGTTAATTCTTTGTAAGCTCTTACATAAAATAATAATCTTTGTAAATTAATATATAATATCTTCTCAACACATTCGCGACCACTGATGTGAATTCACGTCATTTTTTTTTTAACTTCACGCTGTATCCCGCATATAGCAGGGTAGGCAGAGGGAACCAGAGACTAGTGTCACTCCATTCTCTTTCAACAATTCCGTTCACCACTTTCTGCCGATTTGAGGCATTGCGTTTTGAGTGCACGTAAT
Source organism: Philaethria dido (assembly GCA_033558755.1). Taxonomy (NCBI): domain Eukaryota; kingdom Metazoa; phylum Arthropoda; class Insecta; order Lepidoptera; family Nymphalidae; genus Philaethria; species Philaethria dido. The sequence continues at coordinate 614,670 of JAKGSA010000288.1, forward strand.
TTTTAAATTATTATATTATATTTTTATTGTTAATATTTCTAAACGAATTTTATGCTTTTTATCCTCCCCTTGACGGTACAAGTTTGCGGCAACCAGCTTCAGAATTTCATTATATGTACCCAAATTAGAAACGTAGAAAAAAAGCCGGGCGCAAATAGTCAACTTATTAACAACTTGTAACTTAACAAATAAAATAATAATATTATAAATTATTTAATAATTCAGCCATTCAGACATTGTCGAAAATAGGGATCATTAAACAAACTCAACTAGCGCGTTGAGTTCCGCCACTTAACACGCAATGCCTCAATTTGGTGGAAAGTGGTGAACGGAAATATTGAAAGAGAATGGATTGTTTTAACACCAGGTTCTCTGGTTCCCTCTGCCTACATATACAGCGTGAAGTTAAAAAAAAATAAACAAACTTTCTTATGAATATTAAAAAATATGTAATTTAATTTGTCGTGTACATTTCACACATGATAAAAAGAAGGCGAATCCCAAGAAGAAAGTGAAAAAGGCGTCCAGCGACAGCGAGTGTGAGGAGATCCCGGACAGTCCGCCCGCGCCGCGCACACACGCGCGCGCACGACCGCTGAAAAAGTACCACTTCAGTGACGGATCTGACTCCGACTGATGTACGTTACTTTATTTTTTTTTAACTGCACGCTGTATCCCCCATATAGCAGGGTAGACAGAGGGAACCCGAGAACCTAGTGTTAAGACACTCCGTTCTCGTACAACAATTCCGTTCCTTATTATCTATATATGTGAAGCAAAAACTTGGCATACATTTAGTTTATATAGCGAAACAGTGCAGAATGATAATATATTTTTAAAATAATATATTAAATAAAGAAATAAGAAAAAATGTTACACACATTACCATGGTTTGACGTCCATGTTTATATAAAGTAACATATACGTTGCTAGGCAACACGTTGTTAACGCGTCAACGAGGGCACTAGTTTGAATAAAAAAAACAATTTCATATTTTATCCTGCATAGCAGGGTAGTAAGAAAGAACATAGTGAGAAGACACTCCGTTCGTTCTTTTCTCCTGAATTCAAATAGTGTTAAGTGGCGGAACACAATGCTGCTATTTGTATTACCAGATTAGGGAAATGAAAATAATTTAAATTTAATCATTCCCCGAGTATATATATGTATTGTTTACAGTCAGTCGCTGTCCCTAGACGGACTTGCAGGAGTTTTGTCTAGGGTGCATGTACACTTACCGCAGTGCATATTGAGTGTGAGTGCACTTCTAACGGTGCATATTGAGTGCGGGTGCACTTGTTTCTACATTTGTTCTGAATAAAATATTATTAAAATTTTAATATTACAGATGATGCAACACTTTAGGGTGGAATATCAATATGATCTACAAAACTCCTCGTTTAAAAATGCTGCCGCTGGGATTTGCAGAATTTTTTACAAAATGTTATATTCATATTGAATCTTTGACTGTCTTATGACAAGTTTTTATTACTTTAGTATTTATGCCATACAAATGTTGTATTGCTGTTTCAATTCAAAAGTACCAGAAATAAAAAAAAAAGTGGAAATATTTTTATTGCAAAAATATGACGGTAACCGTAACCATACATTTATTTACATGTATGGTTTTACAACTGTGAACTTAATTTTTGTAGTTAGGTAACAAACCTAAAACCGTATCCTATGTTGACAAATACTATTGCAGAAAACCGCATCAAAATTGGTTGTCAAACTGAGAACTTCCTTGTGAAGTCATTAAAAAGATTTTTGAATTAAATTGAACTTTTTTATTATTTTTATTAGAATTTCTGTAAATTTGTGTAATTTTGTTCCGTGGTTACTTTAGAATTGAAAGCGATATGTGGCATAAGACGCACAAGTACTGTAAGATTTTAAATTTACATACTAAATGGTTTTTGTTTAGTTTTTTATTAGTTGAAATTGTCATTATTAGTATAGCGGGGAGCAGAAGTGGGATTTTATATATATATATGTATATATATATATATGTATATATATATATAT